>PVJX010001403.1:0-164713 GCA_004027295.1 Dolichotis patagonum | reverse complement strand
TACCAGTCCCAAAGAGTCGCGCCGAGATGCAGGTCTGTGCAGACTTTTGATCCAAACAGCCCAGGCCACTCTACGGGTCCGAGAGTTTCGGGTCCCAAAGAGACAGCCTGAGATTCTGCTTTCTGGGAGTCTTCCTGGGGGTGAAGGGCGGGGATACAGGCCCAAACAGACCTGGCCCAGATGCCGATCTCCAGGCAGTTCCTTGCGTATGAAGGGCGGGCCTACCAGCCCCAAAGAGTCCCGCCGAGATGCAGGTCTGTGCAGACTTTTGATCCAAACAGCCCAGGCCACTCTACTGAAGTATTGTTTTCCATCCTTTGACTTTGAGTCTACAAGTTTCCTTTGGATGTGTTTCTTGTAGACAGCATATGGTTGGATGTTGTTTCTTGATCCATTCTGCCAGTCTGTTTCTTTTAATTAGTGAATTGAGGCCACTCACATTAATGATTATAGCTGTTATGTATTGGTTTACTTTTAATATGTTATCTTTCTGCTGTTGCTTCTTTACCTTTCTGCCCTGTTTAATTGTCTTCCTTGCTTAGTGATTTTTTCCTATGTCTATCTAGAATGTCTTTCAGTGTTATTTGCAGGGTTGGTTTGGTGATCATGAAGTTCTTCAGCTGTTCTTTGTCATGGAAGTATCTTATTTCTCCATCCATTTTGAAGGACAGTTTTGCAGGGTACATCAGTCTGGGTTGGAAGCTGTTTTCCTTTAGGATCTGAAATACTTCACTCCATGCTCTTTTTGACTTCATTTTTTATGATAGAAGTCTACTGCAATTCTAATAGGTTTTCCTTTATAGATGATCTGTGTTTTCTCTCTAGCAGCTTTTAATTTGCTGTTCTTATGTTGGGTTTCTGCAATGTTGATTATTATATGTCTGGGTGTAGTTTTATTTTGGTTATGACTATTTGGTGTTCTATATGCCTCACTGATCCATATGTCAGTTTCCATTCTCATGTTTGGGAAATTTTTAGCTGTTACTTCTGTAAATAGCCTCTTGATATCATTTGTGTTGTCCCCTTCTTTTTCATTTATCCCTATCAATCTTATGTTGTTTTTCTTTGCATCATCTTGCAAAGATGTTGAATTGTTATTTCCTGATTTCTTGTTATTTTTAAAAGATCTTTCCTTTCCTGTTCACTAGCTGCAATCTTGTCTTCGAGGTCTGAAATTCTAGCTTCACTTTTGCTGAGGTGGTTTTGCCAACTTTCAATGGAATTTTTGATTTTGTGTATATCTATTTGAATCTGCTTCATATATTCTATTTGTATCTTATATTGTTCACTTAAGGTTTCCATCTTTTTGCATTGTTCCTCTAATTTTTAACTATGTCTTCTTATTTGTGTTCAGCATTTCTTTTATTACGTTTATCATTTCTTCTTTTACCTTGGAGATTATTTCTGATTTTAGTTCTTTTATAGCTTCCTGGAGTTATTTCTTTATTTCAGTTGATATCATTTCAGGCATTTCAGGTGTATGGCTTATATTTTCTTCTATGTACATGGCTCCTAGGCTTTCTTGGGATGGGCTGGAGGTTTGAGATTGCATTTTGGTCTTTAGTTTTGTCATTTTCCTGTGTTTCTAGGTTTCTGAGCAATGTTCCAAAGCTTGTCCCTTGCATGCTGAAAATCACCTCTCGTGCCTTTGGCCCCTGGGACTGAATGGAGGTTGGCTGGGCATGGCCTAGTCAGGCCCGCAGGACCTCCTGTGCCTCCTCTGGTCATTCAGGAAGCTAGGCGGGGTCCTAACCACTGGGAGCGATGGTCCAAATCTCTCCCTGAGCATGAGTGCACTGGAAATCACCAGTACTAGTTTCTTAAAAGTCGGCTGCAGTGTGGAATTTGAAACCACTTCCCTCCCATTTTCTTACTCTGATAAAATTAATATCCATTGTTCTGTCTTGTAGTTTTATATAGGTGCTTTATCTATGCATGATTTTGTAGCAAAATACACTGGTCACTTGGAAAACACTGGATCTTGGAGTTATGAACATTTGTGGGCACATTTAATTGTAGTGTATCCGATATCACATCAAAGTGGAATGCTGTCAAGCCCGTGGCAGCAGATGCAAGTTGCCAGAAATTCTTGGTTTTGTTAAAACAACTGAATTCCCTTGTTGTCACCTTGTGTTTTTTGTGAAGTGTTGGTGCAGTTTGCATGTTTGTGGAACACTGTCAGCTTGGCACCAGGGTGCGGAGTGTGTTTGTCTGTCAGTCGTCTTAGGGCGAATGTGAACGCGTGAGGCGGAGTTAATGAAAGCACCCTGAACTGACTGATGAGCGTCACAGGTCAGCAGGCAGCGAAGCGCATCCTGCCTACTGTGTGCTGCGTCACATAGAATATTAAAAACCATATGTTAATTAGTCAAGATTTTTAAGGAAGCAAAAAAGCAAAAGCAGTTTTTAAAAATAGACAAATACCCAGGACATGCTTTTCTCCAAGGAAGATGCCCAGACAGCCATCAGACTTTTGGAGAAGCACTCAGCATCACAGGTCACCAGGGAAATGCAAGTCAAAATCACAAAGCAGTTAGGCAGGCCTTTATTAAACTCATCAACAGATAGCAGGGGTCATCTAAGGTGTGGCAGAAAGGGAACCCTCCCCTACAGTGAGCAGGAGGAAGGTAAACTGGATTGGCCATTATGGAAAACGACGTAATTTCTTCAACACCTACAATTAAAGCTGCCATATGATCCAGGAATTTTTATTTTATTTTATTATATTTTATTATATTTTATTTTATTTTATTTTATTTTATTTTATTTTATTTTATTTTTTGGTACTGAGGATTGAACTCATGACCTTGTGCTTACCAGGCAAGCACTCAAACTGCTGGGCTAAATCCCCAACTCACAGAAATTCTTCTTTTGGATATATATTCAAATGAATTGAAGCCAGAACCTTAAAGAGATATCTGTATCTCCATGTTCATTGTTGCCAGATTCCCAACAGCCAAGATGTGGACAAAATCTTAATTTCTATCAGTGGAAAAATGAGCAAAGAAAATGTGGTACCTACACACAATGGTGTATTTTTCAACCTTAAAAAGAAGGAAATTCTATTGTTCGGGGCAACATGACTTGGATAATATTGTGTGAAGTGAAACATGCCAGGAACAGAAAGATAGCATGGGCAGTCTCCTACCAGAAGCTGAAGGTCGTCACAGGCTGGTGGAGCATTGACCACAGGCGGGCAGTGGAGGAGGCCTAGCCCAGGGCGGAGGCTTAGGCCTGCACTGTCCAAGGAGTTTCCTGGGTGTGTGCTGACCTCAGCTCATCACATGTGCATGCGTGGGGTGACTCTGCAAAGCACTCTTCTTTCTTTTCCCAGGTTTTTAGCTCCTTGTGGTCATTTCCCTGACAGGAGCTCACTTGGGAAGAAATGCAACATCTTCTCCGGAGGGCCACGGTGCTGTGGGACCAGTCCCCACTGAAGTGCATTTTTGCTGATAACTGAGTCCAGGAAAGGTCTGTACCTGTCTCAGGGTCTCCCTGCAGAGGACCACATGTCCTCACCTCTCCACACTGCTGCAGGTGGGGAATGGGCATCTGAGGCTGCAGAGCTGGACTGGAAGAGGTAGCTCCTGCCTTCCTGTGGCTGCGTCCTCCTGCAGATGCTGCAGACACAGTGGAGTAAGAAATACTTGGTGCGTGCAGGTTATTCTTGTATTTTTTTTGTATGTGTGTGGTATTTGGCATTGAACACAGGGCTTCACACTGAGCTACCCCAGGCCATTTTATTTTTTATTTGGAGGCAAGGTCTTAAGTCACTAATATGCCTCACTGGGACTCAACTTTTGATCCTCCTGCCCAAGCCTTGAAGAGTGCTCAGATTACAGGCTTGTGCCACCCTGCCCAGCTGTTTTTCATTACCTTTGGTTCTTCACTGGCATCTATACAAATAAGGGTGAAAAGGCAATGACAAAATAGGAACATAGAGGTAATGCATGTCACTTGCTAGCACCAGGTCCTGTGCTGGGCTTTCCATGCACTGTTTCCTGTGAGTCACTCACTGCCCACCCCCAGGACAGCCTGGGCTCCAGCCCCCTGCCATGCTTTCCCTGGTGTCACAAGCAGGAGCTCCATCCTGTGCCTGAGACTCATCAAGTACAGCCCTTCTGGGTCATTTCCATCACACTGGTGATGGCCTGGGGACTCTGCTGGGTCATGGTGCTGGGCAGAACAGATCAGGACAACAGCTTGGGGATTCTGACCCTACAGGATCTGTGACAGCCCTGAATGTAGATATGAGTGGCATCAGGCAATTGGGGGATGAAGAAGAATAGCTTTAGGGAGCATAGATTGAGCCCATGATAATCACATTTGTCATTGACTTCTTCCACAACTATGTCACCTCAGTCTTCGTTGTGTATGTGCACACACAAGTATGTGTGTGTGGTGTTGAGGATTGAACACACAGTCTTGGCACTGAGTTGCATCCTCACCCTTTTATATTCTTCATTTAAGACAGGGTCTCATGAAGTTGCTCAATGGGCTTGAACTTGTGATTCTCCTGCCTCAGCCTCCCATAGTGTTGGAATCACAGGCATGCACTGCCACATCTGGCCCATCAGTGGTCTTATCTTCACATTCTGAGTTAATTGCATCACTCTGTGCGTGGCACACAGACTTCCAGGACCAAGTCCAGACCCCAACCTCTGTGTGTCCAAGGCCGATGTCCTCCTCACTGTGGCACCAGTGAAGGTGTTTCCTAATGAGGAAAACAGAGGCATGCAGGGAGGCTGAACAGAGGTGCACAAGGAGATAGAGGACATGGGGACCATTAAGACCGGTGCAGGGGCACCAGGAGCCTGCACGTGCTGTCTCTGTCCTCTGAGGTTCCCTCTTCTCAGCAGGTCTCAGGTCTGTGACATCTTGCCGTGTGAGTATGTGGTCACAGCTTGCTGCAGGAGGTGCAAGGATGCTCTGTGACTGCAGATTCCTTGGCTCCAAGCACCACAACAGGAAGCCTTGGCAGTGGCCCAGCAAGACGTGGCATCTGTTGCCCTCTGCTGGCCCTCTGGACAGGGCCACTTGGCTCTCCTGTCACCTCGCCTAAAGTGTCTGGCTGCAGCCTTCTTCCTGATCCAGAATCCCAGCTGGAAGCCAGAGCCTGGTCTAGCACCAGCCCCGAGGTCAGGGATTAGCGCAGTCTGGGCAGACATTTGGCTCGGCTGCCTCCTGCACACCCTTAGTCCCTCCAGTTGCACTGCGACCAGGGTGCAGGAGGCTGAGGGAGCAGAGGGGAGGGGCGGCTGGTGTTTTTTCCCTGGCTTGCCGCTCTGGTGTCACAAGCTGTTGTCACTTCTCACCGGATTTACGATTTCCTGTGAGGCTCGTGGATGTGAGCATCTCCCCACTTCTGGGACACAAATCTCATTTCACAGAACTACAGACTGACACTGGGGGCTTCAGGGTTCAGGCAACTGTTGGGAGTGTGGGAAGCGTCTATAAGATATTCACAAAAGCTAGTGAGAAGATATCTGTTCCTGTGTATTAACAGTCCAGTGCTGGGTCAGATACAACAGTACACAACTGCAATCCAGCTCTGTGGGAGGCTGAGATGGGAGGATTGAAAGTCCTGCCCAACCTGGACAAGTTAGAGACTGAGCAAGACCCATCTCAAAATAAAATACTGATAAAGAGCTGGGGATGTCAGGCAGTGTGAAGGACCCTGGTTCAATTCCCAGCAATCCTTGTCTCTTGAAAAAGGCCAGTGCTGGGTGCACAACTCAGCAGTCCAGCTCTTGCACAATTGTATCTCCAGCCCTGAAAAAAGAAGTCCAGTTTTCCTCTGTGGACACACAGAGGTTGGAGTATGGACTTGGCCCTGGAAGTCTTGTGCGCCATGCACAGTGTGATGCAATTAACTCAGAATGTGAAGATGGGTTCTTTACAAATGACAAAACTCATTCCCATAGACTCCCTGAGCTTCTTCAGGGAGCACCAGGAGAGGGCTGAATGTCTTCCTCAGGCGAACACTCATACCTGGTGAAAACCCTACCACCAGGGCCTCCTCAGTTCAGACAGGTTGCCCCGAATTTCTCAGCGCATCTGAGAAAGCAGCAAAGTGATTCTTTCCCACCATCTGTCATTGCCCTGAAAGTGGAACACACGATAGGGCCTCTCCTCATTCTCCTTTTCATCCCAGCTAAGAAACCAACCCACGCTCTGACTGCTGCTTGTGACCTTTGAGGTGCCTGGACTAGGATATGCTCAGGGCACCCAAAAGGCACCCTTTGGGCCAGACTGTGGGAGTTTCCAGAGGTGACTAACAGGTAGGCCAGCAAACCAAGTGGGAGGATACCCTGATTGTGGGTGGCACCAACCAATAAGCCTGATAAACTGGAAGGGCTAGATGGAATAAAAGTGCAAGAAGGAAGTTGGAGCGAGTTTTGAAGAGCTCCAGTCTGCTTGAGTGGTTTGTCTTTTGCAACCCTCATCCCTGGGCATCAGACTCCGGCTTCTTCAGCCACCCATGCAGATTTACACAGGTGACTGGGCCTTCAGCCTTGGACCAGGTCTACATCCTTGGTCCCTCCTACTCTGCAGAATTTATCTTCCTGGGTCCTCCGGCTCTCCAGTATGCAGAGGCTGCTGCAGCTGTGATCCAGCTGTGACCCTCTCAGCTGCCTAATTACCCCCCTTGCATGGTTATGTGTATGTCCTATACCGATTCTGTTCTTCTAGAGATCTCTAGTACACAGCAGAGGGGATGACAGGAGAAGGGTATGCTGGAAGGGCAGCCAAAGAGCATTGGTTACCATGAAAACTAGTGCTTTCCTCACTTCACTGACCAGCAAGGGCCTTGGAGCAGGTCTTGGTTCAAACCCACAGTGGAGCCTGCAGGATTGCGGTGAGTATGTTACAAAGCAAGTGGCCTGCTGTCCTCAGGCTGCACATCCTCTCCTGTGAGAAGGGTAGCGATGCTGCTATCTTGACCTTGACCCAGTGCTGAGACAGTGCCATGTGCAGTGTGGAGCAGATGTAGAAAAACCTAGACATGGAGGAAGTGGTACCTGGATCCAAACTTCTTTTTCTTCACACATCTGCCTGAACACAGATCCGTACATACTTCTCCCACTAGAGAGTCAGACTGGCTGTTCTTGTTGTTCAGACCCTTTAGCAGTGGGGCAACCCCAAGGACCTCTGGTCTGCCTTCTTATTGTACCTGGGAATGTGGCATTTTCTAAGGCCACAGCCAGATGACTTCTGTGGATGAGGAAGAGAAGCTGTGTCTACTTCCAGTGGTGAGATGAAACCATGCTTCATTATGGAACAGTAAGATTATTGTTTCTGCCTCTGACTTTAGAGGATGTTAAGTCAACAGAAGCTCAGGCTTTGGGAAGTGTTAAGTGTCTTGTCTCTAGAAATGCTTATGAATGGGCTGGGCAGAGCAGGGGAGTTTGTTATACTCCCAACTCTTGACAACAATCGCGGTCTCCCCTGTCCCAGCCTGGACTCTGTGAAGCACATTCAGACAGCAAGGGCACTTCTGGCAGCAGAGGGGCTTAAACCTTGCAGCTGGACTGCACAGGAATGTGTCTTGATTTTGTTTCTATGTTAAATGATGTTAGAATTGGGGACTGGAGGAGACCTCAGTGAAGACTATCTGATCCAGCCTACTCTACTTGCAGATGGGTAAACTAAGGTCAGAAGTGAAGGTTCTGTCAAGGGCACACAGTGAGTAGTTTGCAGACCTAGGTCCCACCCAGATCGCTGGCTCCTGTTCAAGGGTGTCCTGTGCTTGTGGCCTTTGGAGCACTGAGTTTGTTTACTGAGACGAGATGGAAAGCAGTGTGAGTCTGGGGTCATCAGCACTGAAGGCCCAGAGGAACTCAGATTGGTTGAAAGCCCTGTTTGTGCAGGGCACTCTGGGGTCAGGACCCTCTCAGCAGGCACCCACACTGGTATTGGCTTAGCATGAAGGTAAATGTGCCCTTGAGTAACCCAAGACGCCAACTGGAGGAGCAGTACTGTTTTTATGATCTGCGAGATTTGCTCCCATCTCACAGCAAAGCACCAGAGTCATTGTGTCATGGAGGGGCTTTCCCCCCAGGACTGTCTACCAAGCATATGGGAATGGAGCCATCACCAGACTCAGTGAGGGTATAGAGCCCACTTGAGTGCCAGTCAAGAATTCTCGTTAGCTCTTGCTTGACAGAGGAGAAAGGGAACTTGTTACAGCTTCACAAAACGCGCAATCTTACTGACATTGCATGGGTGGAAGATGTAATTTAGATCAACTGCCTACACTGAGGCTTCCTTTTTGGTATGTGTGCTGCCAAAGTGAGCATGAGGTTTACTTTTTAGAGCAATAAGAATCAAAGAAAACAAGCCAGACATGGTGACACAGGCCTGTAATCCCAGAACTCTGGGAAGCTGAGGCAGGAAATTGGAAATTCAAGCCCACCCTTGGCAATTTAGTGAGACCTTGGCTCAAAGTAAAAAATAAGAAAGGGCTGAGGGTGTAGCTCAGTGCTACATCATAAATACATATGTATATACACACATAAAATCCAGTAAAATAAAATAACACTGTTTTAGAAATGCATTCTTGCAAAGCATTTCTTAAAAAATGTTTATAAAAGTAGGATAAAGTTGCAAGGGTTATGTTAGTAGACATACAAGTAATCAGTAATGTCATTGTTTGTAAACTGGGGAATGGGTCAAAAACTTGGGTGAAGTTAAGATATCTGTCTTAGTTACTTTCTTGTCACTGAACAAAATGCCCAGAACCCACCAATTAAAGGAAGAGAGGTTTATTTTGGTTTTCAGAGGGTTCATCTATGGTTTGCTGTCTCTAAGGCAGAAGAGCCTGGCAAAGACTGTAGCTCACCTCCTGGCAGCCAGGAAGCAGAGAAAGAAGGGAGGACCCCGGCCTTGGGTGGGGCCTAGAATCCCGGCAGCTGAAGGGCTGTCTTATCTTCCTACTCCCAAGGCCAGTGATGGCAACCTTTTGGAGCTTTCAAGGATGCAAACAGCCTACTGTGGCACATGTGCCATGGGTTTGCCACCACTGTCGTGGGACAGTCCCAAGGCTGAAGTGCTCTTCCTGAATGAAGATGGCCATGCAAAAATAATCTAGATGTAGACATCAATTTCCATCAAGATGAATCAAGCTGAGAGAGGGAGGAAGGGAGGTCAGGGAGAAAGAGGAATGGGATCTTGTCCCTCTTTCCGCCAAAGCTGCCAGCATGGGGTGGGTACAGAGGAAGCCCATGGCAGAAGGGAGGTGAGGAGGGTCAGGGATGCAATGACTTCTGCTTACCAGGCCTCCAGCCAAGGTCCACTACCCCCATGCTTGGTTGGCTTCATTAGGAGCCCAGTCATTTCCAGGAAGATAGGTTCCTCCCCAGGGCTGGGTCCAGAATCACACTTCCTGCTCTGGACCTCCCCATTCCTGCACTTGGGAGCCCCTGGAGATAGTCCAGGCCCCAGCCGTCCTCTGGGGGCTGTGGCTTGACTATCTATGCCTTGGTTTCCCAGCTGCCTTTTTGTTTCTTCCTGAGGTTTCTGTTAGCTGCAGAGCCAGCCCTCTAGGTTGGGCCCCCATGTGCTGCTCCAGGGCTTCTGTACTTTCCCCTGCTGGATGCTGCTCTCTGTGTCTGTTAGCTTCCAGGGCTCTGCTCCACATTCATACATAGTGCAGCGAAGCTGGAGAACCCATATGCTCCCGATGTCTCCAGCAGTCTAAAAACACAGCCCAGCTCACAGGGTGCTCCCACCTCCAGCCTCATTTACCACTGCCCTGCCCAGTGAGTGCTTCTTGGCAAGTGTGTCCCTCCCTGGTGAGTGTGATCCCCTTGCCATGGTCCCGCTTCCCAGCAGGTCTCCTGTTGTGTGTCCTGGCTGTTACCTATCAACATTTCTTCTCGATTTTCTGCTAACACTGGCCCCACTTTCTCAGTTGCAGGGGTGCCCGGATCCTGCAGTGCTGAGTGATCATCTGCGTCTAGGTGGATGGAGCACATCTACCCTAAGAGATCTTCCTGGAGCAAGGCGAGCACCCTGCCAGGTGATGCATGGCCAGCCTCTAGACTTCTGATGCGAAGGGATGCATTTACCTGCATTGCTCTCTACTTTGTTGTTGTCTTGCCTGCAAGTCTGAGTTGTTCCCTGCAGGGCAGCAGGCATTTGAAAGACCAACAAGGGCAAAAGAAGGCAGCAGGAATGGTGCTGTGGAGAGTCTGGTGCCTGTGCAGCCTCCAGCAGCTACCTGAGCTGTAGGCTGCCTCTGGTGGGGAATGAAATCCCTTTCAGTGTAACTCTTTGGAGGCTTTGAACTCAGACTGCTTTCTGCTACTTGCAGCGAGTCACTTCACTTTCTTTTGAATTGGGATGGAAATGATGGTTCTCAGAATGGAGCTGAGGAGAATAGTCTAGAATATGAAATGTTACTAAAAACTACAGAGAACATTTAAATTAAAGCATCACAGCAGAAAACATTTTGTTGTGAATCATCCTTAAAATCCTCCCCCTGGCTTGGAACACTCATCCTATCATCCTTGACACTTCCTGCAGCAGCTCTGGAGTCCTCTTTCCTGGTATCTTTAGTTGCACTGTCTTGGCTGTCTTCTTGTTAAAATGGATCCAAAATGTTTCTCTTTTAGGGTCATTTGGACTTTAGGGAAAAACTAGAAGTCACAAGGTGCCAGATCTGGTGAAAAACGTGGATGAGGGCACAGCGTCATGTTTTTATGAGCTGCTTTTCTGTTGGATGAGACTCAGTGGCATTTACCATATTTTCGATCATATCTTGTAAAGATTCTCATCTAACATTCTCCCTAGATCTTGGTAACATGCATGCATAGTGGGCAGGACAGAGTTTGGAAGTGCTTCTCTCTGCCCCAATGCCAGTGCATTCGAGTCCTGAGGGATCACACAGCCTCAGGTTCAAGGGAAGTGAAGTGAGGGACTGTGTGGTTGACACTTCAGGGAGGAGGTGGCAGCTGGGGGGTTTTGAAACTGCAAAAGCCAGCCAGGATTCCTCAGACCACCTCACTGCCTCCAAGCCTGCTGGTTTCATGGGGACTGGTCACTTGGCCAGGAAGCCCCAGGACCACTTGGGCCTCCTGCCTGCTAGACTTGTGTGGTGGCTCAGTTTCGGCTGGCAGGGTGGGGGGTGTGGTCCCTGGCTCTCTGAAGGGGCAACTCAGTTTGTCCACTGAGGCGTGGTTGGAGGCCACGCTGTTAAGTTGCTGAACACAGTGATCTGAAGACAACATGGCACCATAGCAAAGACATGGGCTCCCCTTCCAATTCTTAAGACAGCAGCTACAGCCATTTGGCTCCTGCAGTAATTGTCAGCCTTAGAGATCAAACAGCTCTCTTAGCAAGCTTCACTGCCTTTGTTCTAACTTTCCAAGGCCTGCTCATTTTCATTACACTTCTCTACACGCACCCTGCTCTATAACCCAATAAATACTAGCGGTCCAGAGAAGTCATGGTCTTAGCATCCAGAGAGTTCTGACCTCCTTGCACTCCCCCAAAATCATAGTATTATCTCTTTTATTTAAGCCTTCACTGTAAATTGTTTTAGGAGGTTGGGTGCCTGGTCAGTCCCAAATAGGCCAGGACTCTGGAGCCAAAGGAGGTTATGAAGGAGGGTATGAACCGAAGGTGGCAAAGCTGAGTGGATGGGGACTGGGGTCTGCAGGGGTCACCTGAGACCTTAAAGGAGGATGTGCTGAGGGGAAAGAAAGAGTGCTATAGATGCATTCATTTCCGGGTGCTTATCCCTCATGAATATCAGCACTGAAGGCCTGTGTGAGAATTGTGGCATGTCTGAAAGGGGAGAGGTGAGAAAGCCAGTCTCCTTCCACAGAGCAGGGCACTCAGGACAGGTGAGTGCAGTGTCACAGAAGCAGGTCACAAAGCATGTGATGGAGGGCCTGTCCTGTGCTTTCAGTCCACTAAGAGTCCTCTCTCTGGCCACTAAGACACTGATTTCACAGCGAGGGAGAAAGTCCCTTGGGCCCTCCGTGAGCACTTGCTGTGTGCCAGGTACTCTGCTAGGCATCAGAGAAATGCAGACTCACATAGCTCCGTCCTCTACTCTGAGGAGCCCTTCCCTCGCAGGGGAAGCCCGCTTGATGGGATTTCCAGGAATAATGAGTTCTGTGGGGGCAAAGGCCCAGGGAGCTATAGGGGCTCTGAGAAGGAGCATGCAACCCAGCCAGCAGTCTGGGGTCCAGCTGGAACTGATGCTGGTCCTGGTGCATTCGGAGGGCTGGTGCGTGGGGAGAGATCCCAGCAGCGAACTCGGTGCTGACCCGTGGGCCATGCAGGAGTTGAAGCGGGTAAGAACTGAGGTTGGATGTGGAGTTCAGATCAACCATTCATACTGGCAACCCAGGCTGGGGTCGGCGGCAGTAGTGGGTGCTGATCTGGCGGTCCAGTGAGGGACAGCAGAGGACTGTGGTGAAAAGCAGAGCAGAGCTGGGCTCAGTGAACCCCAGACCTGGGGCAGTGGGTTCTCTTCACATGAAGGAAGGAAAACTGACTGAGGTTTAGATGTTCTTAGGGTAAATAAATGCATCCCTAAGAAGGGAAGCATCTTTCAAAAAGAGAGGTGGTCGTCCTGGGGGCTCCCGATGACTTCAGACTCTGATTTTAGATCAAGGGACCAAGGGCAATGTGAGGACTGAGCTGCAGACTCCCAGGGCAGGGTCCCATTGGGTCCCAGTTCCAGCACCTGGTGGTGCTCAGTGCTAGCCATTGAATGAATAAATGAGTGAATGAGTGAACTTCCCAGTGGTCAGATCTAAAGCCCAGAGTACTGTAGAAAATGCAAAGGAACAAATGGATTCTTAAAGCTAGTTTTGGAATGCAAAATAGTGACATCTGTGAATGGGCTGGAAGATAACACCACCTGCCCTCGACACAGGCTATAGACTGGAGATGAAAAAGTAGAAGCAGGGGAAGGAGGAGGTGGAAACTTTTCACCAAGGCTCTTCATTTATTGACTTATTTATTTTCTGAACCAAGCTTTTTAAAGGAGTGTTTCATAGTCATGCTCCTTGTTGCCAAGACAGTGTTGGGTCCCACAGCTTAAGAAGGAGAGGTAATTTTGGTGCCTGTCAACCGGCTCCAGGCAGAGCAGCACGGTGGAAGAAGGGGTCTGGCAGAGGAGAGCAGCTCACACCGTGGAGAGAGGAGACTGAGGACTAGCGGAGGGAGCAGCACCTCCCAGGCCACACCCCACCTCGACCCCAGCCCCTAAGAGAGGTTGGCTATGAGCCTCATGATCCAAACACTTGAGGCTTCTGGGTCATGTTAGATCCAAACCTTAGCGGAGTGACTTTAGATTCATGATAAAATTGAGAGGAAAGCACAGAAATCCCTCATACAACTCTGGCCTCCTCAGCAGCCACTCCCATTAGGAACATCCCCACCTCTTTGTGGTGTAATTGTCACAAACGATGAACCCAATTTGATATGTCATCATCACGCAGGCCCACAGCAGGCAGGAGGCTCATTCTGGTGTGGCACGTGCTATGGGTTAGGAGAGGCACGCATCGTCCATGGCATCGGGTGTACTTTCCCATCCTGCATCCTCTGTTCTGCCCCCCCCATCTTCCAGCCCCAAGCAACCACCACTCTTTTAACTGGCCCCATAGTTTGACTTTTCCAGAATGTCTCCAGGGAGATACTGTTATTTTTTCAAAGTGTGGTTTGTTCCTGTGTCTTCCATGTTTGGTCTGTACTTTACTGGAGAATAAAGTCTCGGATTGCATGTTAGTTTTCTCACTTAAGTCTTTAACGTGAAAAGAACAACTCCTTCCACTTCCCCTCCCTGACTTGGTTTGTATGGCTTTGCCTGGCTGCCTAGATGCCTGAATCCTCCTCAAGAAAAGGAGAGGGAACCAGTGTCCACAACTAGGCTCCTCACCAACTTTCTGGTGCGTGTGTGTGCACAGAGCTTGCCTGCTTTGGAACATGGCTTGGCTAGTTATCCAGAGTGGAGCACAGGGCTCTGCATGAAGCAGGTCAATAAGCATCTGTTGAAGAAAACCAAGACCCCGTGTGTGCTGGTTTGATACTTTGTGGGTCTGCATTCACTTGGAGGCTGGAGCTCTTCCTGCCCCAGGGTTGAGTGGTTTCAGTACGTGTGTGGAGCCCAGGGAAGCTGGTAGCTGATCGCCAGGAAATATCCCAGCTATGTAGACTTTGGATCAGTAACATTTTCAGAAAGAGGAACTGCTGATGAGGGGAATCTGTAACACTGTGTCCAAAATAGTAGAGAAGTATCACGTGGTAGCTGTTTCTCCATAGGCTAATCACAGGGACAGTTGTTTAGAAAGGAAACACTGATGTGGAGATCTGTAACAATGTATCCAAAACAAAGGTGACACTGTTTCTGCATTAGTAATCTCTAGGGGCTCTTAGTTCATTCTTTACTGCGTCTACTCTGCTTTTATAAATCAGTAGGTTTATCCATTTTTATGACTTCTTTGGTTAACCTTTACACTGTTCTAATTAGAACTTTACTGATTTATTAGTTGATAAGGTGGTTGAGGGTTGGAGCCACTTGAGATGCCAGCAAGCCTTTGTCAGGTAGGCCTTCAGGAGAAAGTGAAGCCTTGCAGAAAATAGTAACGTTACTACTGTCTGTTCTTCCTAACCATCCTCTTGCTCTAATTCAGTTTAAGAACCCATTCCAGATCTCAAGGTTACAGGTGCCTGGAGCCAGTATGTTTTACAATTTTGTTTCTTAGTCTGATGTCTGGAAACTTTGACCCATAGCAGCCAAGACTTAGATGAGTGTTTTACTTAAAGAAACAAGATCTAAACAGAAATTCCATATGAAACTTTGGTCTCACTAAATAATGCGGCAGGCAGTCCATGCCTGTTTCATTAAAGTCCTCAATCCTCCCTAGTGTCCTATGCTGCAAAGAAACTGTGACCTGAATGTGACTCCCCAAATTCATATTGAAATCATCAGCATCACTGATGAGGTGATGGGGCCTCTGTGAAGTATTAGATGAGGTCAAGGGTGGAAACTCTGAGCATGGCTAGGGTCCCCATAAAAAGAGACAATGGAGCACCCACACTCACTTGCCCTGTCCCCCAGCTTGAGCACAGAGTGACCAGGAGCAGAAACAAAAGGGGCCACCCTGGAAGTGAGTCAGACCCAACTGCGTCTTGGGCTTCTGGCCTCCAGGACTGTGGGAAAGAAACTTGAGCCACAGAAGCCACTGGCTCTTTGTCAGGGCAGGCAAGGTGGCCCTACACTCCCAGTCCAGAAGGGTTCTGTCATCTGTGCCTGGGCTCACATCGCTGACATGCCAAGAACAGGTGTACTTAGGGTATACAAGCTCTGGGTTTGGCCTCCAGCACAACAAAACAAAACAGTACACACACACACACACACACACACACACCCTACAGTGTGGGGATGGTTCTATCATAGTGGCTTTATCCAATCTATCCAATAACTACAGAATTTCAGACCATATGGCTAGAGTCTAGATGTCCCCTCATAACTTCACGCAGTTTTAGATGGGGTTTTTTGGAGGTGGCTGAATTTAGAGGTTGTTATTGATTCATGGTTCGCTGCTAGGTTTCAGGGTGCTGGGATTAAAGGTGGGTGATTGCTGGATTAGCCCACTGATTAGATTGAGACCTAACCCAGTAGGCTGGATACAATATAAGGGACAGAAAGAGGCTTGCATCTCCTGGCTTGTTGCTTTTGTTGTCTTTTACCACCTTGAACTGTTACCCTCTGTCATGATACCCTGGCTTGGAGCCTGCTGATTATGGACTGAAACATCCACAAACTGTGAGCTAAATAAACCTTTCCTCCTTTAACTTTAGATGTCAGTTATGTTGACTCAGCAACAAGAGGGGTAACTAAGGCAAGGCTCCATGATTTAATGACCGCTTTTGAACATTGAAATGTTCCCTTTCTTTCTCCATTACAAATAATCCTTCATGTGGTATTTACACAGTTTCAGTGAATGCTCTCATTTATCTATCTTTGTATAATTGCTTGAATATTTTAGTAGACTTTGTTTTTATAAGTGCAAATGTCATATCAAACACAAGGTGCCATGATGGAAAACATCTATAATCCCAGCACTTGTAGAGGCTGAGGCAAAACTCAAGCTCAGTCTGACCAGTTTAGTGAGAATCTTTCTCAAAAATAAATAAATAAATAAATAAATAAATAAATAAATAAAATTTCAGTACCTAGCTCAGTGTGAGGATTCTGGGTTTAATCCCCAGTACTGGAAAAAAAAAAAAAAAACGGATAGGGGTACATACACATTTAAAATTTCAGCCATCCTCCAAAGTACATAACAAAGTACTAAGTACATAGCAATTGATATTCTCATCAAAATGTGTGACCAAAGGATTATCATTTTGTTTTGGGTGGCATTCTTTTTGCTGTTATTGAGGTTGAATACATATCCATAAATGTTTCTAATCATTTGAATTTTTTCCATGAATCATCCATTTATACCATGTCAAGGTTGCAGTGAGGGTGTTTAAATTTTTATTATGGATTCACTGGAATTCTTCATCATTGTGGACGTTGTTGGTATAATGTGAATCTTTTCTCATATTTATTTTTTCTGCTGTTACTTTTTTCTTTAAAAACTAAAAACAATAAAACTCTGGATGGCCATGTTGTCATGTTTTTATTCCTCTGGAGCTGTGGTACCACTTGGCTCAGCTTCCCGTCTTAAGAATGATAATATTCACATTTCTGTCTAACACTTGTTTTCAATGTGTTTTTATGTTTAGACCTTTGGTCCATCTGGTGTTTGTTTTGAAGAAGGTATAAAGCAGGTTTCTGTTTCAAGTTCATGAAAGGTTTCTCCAAAACCATGTACTGGATAATCTTTCATTCCCCCACCATCTGGAAATATTATTTTTGTAGCACATTACATTTCCATGTATACATGTCCTTTTCCAGATTTCTAAATTTTTCCACTCATTATTTCTTTGATTACACTGGCACTGCACAGCTTTAATTATTATAGTTTTAGTGTGTATTTTTATGCCATTGCTATCACTACTCAATTGTTTTCCAAGTGTTCCTGGCTGCTGTGGTGCATTTTTCTGTTCTAGATTCCAAGGTTTAAAACCCACTTCCCAAAATAGCTATTGAAATTTTCATTTGCATAACAGTGAGCTTATGTAATACTGAGGGAGAATTGGCATATTTGTAATGTCTCATAGCCATGATTGTAGCATATTTTAAAGTCTTTTATACTTCAACAAAGTTTTATAGTTTCTATTTTCACATTGTTCATGCATACTCAAGTTTATTTCAACTAATCTTGTCATTTCCGTTGTGATTTTAAATGGCATTCATTATCTTGTTAAATGGCATTCATTATCTTATTCATAGCTGACGACACTTAGGAAAGTTATCCATCTCATTTATATATGCCTGCCCTACAGATACTCTTACGTATTTTAACTTTTTCTGGCAGGTTGGTTTGGGTTGACAAGCTTTGTGTGTAAAGGGTCAGGTAGGGAACAGGTTAGCTTCCCAGACCTCAGGATCTTTGTCATTGCTGCCCACCTCTGCCTGTAGAGCAGACACGGCCTGCCTGAGACATGCAGATGTAGGCTGTATGCAGACAAAACTGGTGCAAGGCCAGGCTGCTGCCCGAGTCTGGCCCTGGGCACAGGGTGGGGCTGCACTGACTGTCCCAAGGTGAAATGGGTCCCGTTTAAACAATGCATCTGCCCTTGAGCTGCAGCAGAGCCCATGTGCTCTGAAGGTTCCTGTGCGGTCCCTTGGCCAGTGCCAGTGAGAGTGGGTGGAAGGTCCTGGATCTGGGCCTCTCTCCCTGGAAGGGATGGTGGAACCCTGGCCTCTTCTCCATTTGCCTGGTCTGAGTTGAGTGGTTTTGCTCTGCCTTGAGCTTCAATGTTGACAAGCTGCCTCACCCCAGAGCAGGGTCCGGGGGACACCATGAACTGCACCCTCTGAAACTGTAAGCCAAAGTTTCTCCCCGTCAAAGTGGATTTGTGTTAGGTATTTGCCAGGGACAGACATCTGGCACACACTTGTCTCCAAACAGCACTTCAGAAACATGTTGAACAATAGGAATGATGATGGTAACCTTTGTCTTGTTGTCTCACCCTCAAGTCTGCTGTTCTTAGCAACCTTTTGGTAGATGTGTTTACTTCATTAAAGGTGCTATGGCTGTTCCAGGCTATGATGAGATTTTAACAGCAGTGCCTTGAGTGTGAATATTTCCCTTGTCGCATTCCTGAGCTCTAACAGCATGAGAGGCCTTGTCCTAACTTCAGATTCCACTGGTGGTCTTCACCCCATGTCTTCTGGAAGGTGAAGTAATGCAGCACAGAAGAGCTGGAGGAGTGAGTTTGGGAGGAGCAGGGATGATGAGAGATGTGGGCCTCTCTCACCCCTTTTGGAGGAGAAAGGGGGTGATTCTCCCTCCTCCAACCTCCACTTCCACCAGTGCAGTAGCACTGGAGGTCCTGAGGTTTTTGGTCTTTTCAGTACTGGAGACTGAAGCCATGGTCTTTACACTGAGCTATACCCCTTGCCCTTTCTATGTATTTTTAAATTTTGAAACGGGATCTCAGGGTGTCACTAAGTTGCCTAAGCTGAGCTCAAACTTGCAAACCTCCTGCCTCTACCTCCTAGAGTGCTGGGATCACAGACATGCACTGACATGCCACTCAGGGCACCTGCTGGTCCTCAGATCTGGGGCTGTCAGCCCATTTCCACTGGGCGGTCAGACCCCACTTTCCAGAGCAGTGCCCCTCTCATTCCTGGTCAAGGGGCCTGCTGGATGAACCCCTTATTCTCTGGGCATCCTTCCATTGCCACACTCTTCCCCAGGACAGGGGGGAAGGCAGAGTCCTCCACACAGGCCTGTCTCTGCTGCATGTTAGGAGGCAGACCAGGAGGTTGTGCCCTGCACTGGGACCCTGGACCCAGGGCGGGCGGTGGCTGTTGCTGTGCAGGCAGCCTCCTTCAGAGCAGTGGGCTGGGTCTGTGGGTCCAACTGTCCTGTATGGAGTTGGCCGGTGGCTCCTCAGGGCTGGCTTTCAGGAACGGGTCAAATGCACACTTTAGTTTGCTTTAGTGCCCAGGGACTGGCTTCTAGCCAGTGGCCAGGGAAAGCACAGAACCAGGTGGCAGGCATGGGGCTCTGACTCTCCAGGCTTCTGGGAGTCTCACAGGCTTCTGGCCTGTGGGTGCAGAGGGCGGGTCCCCTGGAGGCAACTCACCAATTCTTTGTGCAGTTGTCTGCTGTTTCTATAACCAGAGCAGAACTGAGGGACTCTCAGAGCTTTGGGGAGGGGTGGAAGGGCCCAGGGCTGGAGGGGCTGTGCTTGTGCCCCCGGAGGTGGCCAAGTCTGGACCCAGGGCAAAGCAGGAAGGGTAGTTCCGTTCTCTTCCTTAGATGCCTTCTTCTTGGGAAATCTTTTGTCTTCCCAGATAATAGAAATACTTTTTGTGGTTGTTTTGGGGGGCCTTGAGGATTAAACTCAAAGTCTTCACACTCAGTCCTTCACTCCTCAGTCCTTTGTTTAAAATTTTAATTTTGAGACAAGCTCTCCTTAAGCTGCCCAGACTGGGCTCAAACTGTGATCTTTCTGCCTCAGCCTCCCAGAGTGCAGTTACAATTACTGTCACCCAGGAAGGGGTGTGAAGAATGCCCAGAAGGGCAGTGACAGGGGCAGTGAGCCCAGCACCCACTCTACATGGGGCCCGGGGAGCCATGGTGGAAAGCACCTGATTTTCAGAGGGACCCAGCAATGCTGCAGTCCTGCACCCCGTACCTCAGCAATAGTGGGCTGTGCTTGGTGCGGGGAGACTGCAGGGGTGGGGGAGCTCCCTGAGTTGTCTGCTCCATTTGGCTATGACCCTAAACTGCTCTCAAAGTGAAGCTTATTAATTAGCTTTAAAAAAGTTCCAGTGGGAGATGAAGGTGTGGCTCCATGGTACAGCACTGACTTTGTATGCTGAGGCCCTCAGGGCTGGGAAAATAAGTAAGACCTGGGCATGGCAGCTCATGCCTGTAATCCCAGGACCTTGTGAGGCTGAGGCAGGAAGATACCAACTTTGAGCCCAACTGAGAGAACTTAGTGGCTCAGCAAGAAGCTGAGGATGTGGCTCAGTGTGAGGACCAAAGGTTCACTCTCTGGTCCCACAAAAAATGAGTAAGAAAAGCATCATTAAGAAGGAACGTCTACTGTCAGTAAGCATGAGTAAGAACTAGAATCAACACTGTGCTGTTAACAAAGAATACGATGTTATTGGAAGGTACTTAGGGATAAAGAATAATGAATAACATACATCTAATTTTTAACACTCAATATACAGTCAACATGTTCTGATCAACAGTATAAACCATATAAAAAAGAATCTTGCCTTCTATTTGTACAAATACTGCATTCATCATTGCAAAACTTTACAAGGTTAAAATGCACTACATCAAGAAGCTACAAAACTATTGCTTGAATATTGCTTACATACAGTTATTGTTGCCTGTGTTAATCGTTCACAAGATCATCTCTAATACCAGTCATTAGACCCACAGGATCTCTTTATTTGTAAGAGATTATACTATACCGCAAGATTACTGCATAGTCAAATCACAAAATACAGTTTTTTTAAAATAAGTAAATGACTCTAAAAATGTAACATTTAAGTTTTCTCTTGTATTCTGTCTGCCGTGTGAGGTGTGGGGTCCCTAGTGACTCAGGCGGGACAACTTCGCATGCAGAGGGCTCACTGGGATTCTGCTTGTACAGACGGAAGGAAAATTGAGTTAGTGGCTTCCGTTTTTAGTCCAGGTATAGTTTATGACCAAAGTACAAAAAATGTTTCTCAACACAAGAAGATTTTTGTTCTACAAAAGCCACACAACTATTTATCAATCTTTGAAGTCTGCCCTTCATAACTGACAGATGGAGGTTTTCTTTCACCCTGGGGGATAAAGATTACCAGGCTGCTAGAGGGAGAGCAGTAGTACGGGTTGTATCGGCAGCAGGAGTGCTCACTGGCTTCATTTCACCGACAGTGCACTTCTAGTAGACAGAGCGAGCATAGGAAATGCCAACAGTTGTTGTCTTGGTCTTCCCTGCTTTCCACCTGTGGGGAGTCACTCTTCCTTCCTGCATTCGGGAGCTCTGTCCAGCTTCCTGAGGCCCAGGGATGGCACAGATAACTTTGCGGCAGACATCTTGGAGACTGGGAGTCACCCACTCTGCAGGGACCCTGGGTGGCCCCTGACTGAGGGGTCTCAACACTGGCTGAGCACTGCAGTGGCTGGGGGAGCTTTACTCAGGGAAGAGGCCTGGGCTCATCCCTGAGGGCTCTGCACGTGGCTGGTCTTGGGGACAACTCAGGGCCCTGAGGAGCAGCTGGCTGAGAGTCTGCTCTCCGGTGGTCAGCTTGGACTGGGTCAGGCTGTTGGTTTCAGGCATGCACACAGCAGTTGCAACCACACCTAACACGACTGAGGTTTCCAGATACTTCTAGTCTGTACTGGTCAATGAATACAAATTGGAAACAAAAATAAAGCAAACTAATTTGCATTCAACCTGATTAGTATAGATACACTAACAAAGTGCTGTTATTGCTTTGCTTGTATTTACAAGGTTGTATTGTCAAAGGGTCAGAGGACAGCATGCATTTGGATTTCCCTTCTTACAGCTACTCCTTTGTACTAACATTGTCCCAGAAAGACAACAGAGCCACCTCAGGCCAATGCTAAACTAGGGTGCTGTTTCCTCTTTTCTACTTTTACAAACTTTCTTTTATTCACATGGCAGTGACCTAGCATAGCTCTGCAATGAAGTTGTATCTTTCCCTAAGAGAAAAGAAACTTCCCTTGCTTCAACTTAACTTTTGTAAGCAAAAATTTCAAATTTTAATTTCTATTGCAATCTTTCTAAAGTAAACTGTATCCCTTAGTAGAAAAATGAGTTTTCTAAAAATATACTTTACAAATTCAGTGCTACATAAAGAGGACAATAACCTGCAAAAAGTAACAAAAATAGATCTGCATTTAAAAATCCTGTCTGAATGGGTCTTTAACAGTACAAAGATGTTTGCCCAAGGACTAAGGCAGGTGTGGCTGGGAAAAGGGCAGGGTTTTCTTCAGTTAGGGTTTTACAACAGACCACTGTTATAATAAACATGTATACTAATCAGGAGAAAGAAATACAAAGGGTAGACTAGGGGCAACTTCAACAACTGCCTGGTAAGAGAGGGCAGCTCCTTCATTAGGGCAAGACCAAAGGAGACCAGCTTTTATAACTCTCTTCCTAGAAAATGCAGTCCCAGGGCTTTATCTGGGCTCAGATTTGAACATTTGCCATTTTCAGGGTAAATGGCTGGAGATAAGGGCTTCAGGCTCTGGGAAGGATGGCTTCTCAGGCCATGGGCCTGCGTGGCACCGGGCATCTCTGCCCTACCCTACCAGTTCATGCCAACTCGGGCAGAGGTGCAGATTCTGCACAGGTTCCTATCAGAATCAGTTCTGGATGGATTACTGGGCCTGTTTTGGGGGAGCCCCCAAGCTGCTGATGGAGTTGCTCCATGGGACTCTGACCCCACTTTTAGGCTCCGGGGTTCTTCTGTGCAGCAGCGAAGGGTATTGGTCTTACCCCACCCAGAGGCTAACTTGGAGGACGTGGGCAGAGGTCCAGCAGCCAGGTCTCTCCTTCACATTGTGGTCCTGGCCACTTTGGAGCACATCAGAATAATCCGGAGTGTTCTGTGAAGTCCTGGCCCAGGCTGAGCCCAAGAAAACTCATTCCACCAAGAGTCCTCTTGGCTGGGTGAAGGGTGCTACCCAGGAAGACTGGCCCAGATCAGTGCCCACAGCTGGTTGCAGTTGGGGTGGGGTAGGGACAGAACAAACAAGAGCTTCCAGAAATTCAGGGCATTGGTCCCATCAGCTGGGTATAGTAGAAGCCCAGGCTCCACTTAGCAGATTTTGCAGAGGCAACCTGGCCCCAGCATATTTTGAGTGTAAAAGGTCCAGCTCTCTTTTAAACCACAAGGTGATATTTTTCTGGGTGTGAAGATTGGGACTCCTCAGAGAACATGAGACTCATGTAGATTGTAGTCCAGCATAAATGTTCACTCCTGACTGTGCTCCCTGAAGTGGAGAAGTGAACCAAATTCCTCTGGGAACTGACAGGAACAGACGACAGAAGGGTGCCTTTGAAGGCAGTGGGCACTGGCTGTTTACGAAAAAGGGTGGCAGGGCACTGTCAGGGCTGTGACACAGGAAGGGCAGCCCTGGTCCCTGGAGGAGTCTCAGGTTCTTCAGCCCACAAGCCCATGCCTTGGGGACAGGCAGAGGGGACAGTTGAAAAAAAACAATCTTAAAATTAATAGCAATGAAGTTTTAGGCAGGAAGACTGAAATATAAAGGAAAGGAAAAGCAAGCTTGAACAGTCTTGACTATTTTATTACAGTATAGGAGAGTATTTCAAAGTACAAAATTACTAGGGTGTCTTGGCCACAGCTGGGCTGGCTTGCAGCTAACTCGGCCTCATGTGCTCCTTGAAAGTGAGTGAGACGAATTTGAGTCCTTCTGCTTCCCAGCTCGGTGCAGACTCTAAGGTATTTCAGTACCTTCTGGAGGGAATTGATAAGAAAGAGGTTTACAGACATGTCTGAAATCTCAGATTAGAGAGGTGTTCGGCTTCCTCCCTGAGTACTTTGCAGGATGAGAGCCAAACTTCATCCCAACAGGAGCTGGTGCTCAGGGAGCGGGGTTCAGGGTGACCTGCTTTCTTGGGGGAGTTCTGGGCTGCTGCTTTCGTGGCCGGGACCCCACTGCTGGGATCACACTCAACAAGTCCCTGAGGCTGAGGCCCTTCTCCTCTCCTGGCCTCAAGTGTCCCCAGGAGAATCCCCCGCCCGCTGCAACCCACGGCCTGGCTGTGGCTCTGCTCTTGCACCTGTCACAGTGTTCTGCAGTTAGTATTTATTCACCCTTTTCTTCGTTACATCACGCATCTCTCAGAATCATGGACAGCGGTGCAGTGCTCCTACTGAGGCTGTCGGCTCTTGCCTGGTGGCTTTAGGCATTGACGCTTTCCCATCAAGTGGACAGAGGGGACCTGGGACAGTTGCCAATGAGGAATGCACACCTTCCCATCAAAATATGTTGTGGGAAAATGAAAAGACTGTCTCCCATGAGTGGCCTAAAACTTTGCAGCTGGAGAAGGGCATAGGCAAAGTGAGTTTTCAGAGCACCATTTCTGCAATCTCATAAAATTTGCCCTAGGACTTGAAATTTTTCATCTGAGACTCAAGTTTGGGTGTTGTGGTGCACACTTCTAATCTCAGTGCTCTGGGAAGCTGAGGCAGGAGAACTGCAAGTTGCAGCCCAGCCCGGGCTCTTATCAAGACCCTGCCTCAAGTTAAAAAACAAAAAGGCACAGGGGAGGCAGCATGGTGAGAGTGCTGGATTCGGTTCCTGGTGCTGCCAAAAATAAGAAAGAAATCTGACTTGTGTTTTTCATGAACTCTTGCAATTTCATTGTCTTAATTATAGTTGATTGGTTTGAACATTGATGGAGCAAACATGGAATCTCAACTATTCGTGGAAGTACTCTGCTTTTGCCAACTTCAAGATGCCAAGACAGGGAAAGTACATGAGTTTCAAAACAACAGAATGGAAAATAGACAAGGCTAATACTAATGATCAGAAAATACTGGTGAACTAACCGGGGTCACACCAGGGAGGCATTGATACAAACGTGGTTCTGAGGGAGAATCCTATGCCTCTGGTCCTCTTCTCCCCAAGGAACCGAGTGGCTTATCCTGTATGCCTGCCACAGTGTGAGGCCTGCTGAGGACACTCAGGGCTCCTTGTGCACCCTTCCTTCCTCAACAGTCTGCAGCAGGGCGAGTGGAATGCAGGCGTGGCCATGCTCCCCCATCACAGCTAGGCCTGGATTGACTCAGGGCTCCAAGTGCATGGGCTTCCCCTCGGATGTGCCCATCAGCTCAAAATCAAGCACAGCAACCAGAAACCCGAAAGATTCCCAAGTGGTCACACTCCTACGCATCTTTATTGTCTCTCGAATGCACCTCACCAAAAGATAAACTTCCGCTCAAACGGCCAGCGTTCCTGCCCAGTGTGTGTATGAAAGCTTTACAGTTTGGAGACTGAGGAATGTACCTGTGGCTCCCCCAGCACATCTGAGGCAGAGCACTTCCAGGCAGCTGCCTGCAGAGCCATACCCTGGTCTGTAGTCTGCGCTGGAGCAGGGTGTGGCTAGTGGAGGAGCAGCTGTGAGGCTTGGTCCTGGGTTGCTGGAGAGGCTGGAACTTCTACTCCACAGGTTGTGCTCCGTTGTTATGCTCCAATAAATTCACTGCTTGGTGGGGCCACCCGAAGGTATTCTGTGTTTTCAGCTGTGGGCCCCTTAAAGATGCCATTGGGCTTAGCTTCCTTGGGAAAGAAGTCCTGCTGGTAGTCCGGGTTGTCCAGGCTAATTTGGTGGTTGCCCTGCTGGGTCCAGGGGGTGGGGCTGTCAAAACTGCCACTGACACCCTTGGGCTGCGTGGTGTTGAGATATTCAGGGTTACCCACGGCATGGCTGTGGGGGTTCTGGTAGTGTGGGTCTCTGTCTGGAGCAGGGTGCAGGGGCTGATTGTGATAGATGGGGTTCTGCACGGAGCCTGCAGGCCTTTTAGGGAAGGACTGGTTTATGTATTCTGAAATCAAAAAGAGGACAAGGCAAGGTCAGTTGCAGACCATTGCCCCAAGGTCCCAGGGAAGAGTTCTGAGGTCACAGTGGGCCTGTGAATGCCTTCCATAAGGCGCGGAAACCTCGGGGATGGCTGCAGAGTGCCCTGTGTGCATTGCTACTCTTCCTGAAGTGAGAGGCACCTGCATCTTTTGCAAATTTCAAGTTGTAGGAAGACTACCTGCCTCTGTGGGTGCATGTATGTGTGTGTGCATGAGTGTGCAGGAGCACAGAGGAACAGTTTGGAAATATCTGGAGCTAAAGTTTAGATTGAAAACACATTTTGCAAGCCAAGCACAGAGCCAGATGAGAGGACAGGAATGTCTGTCACATGTGTGCCTCTCCCCCCAACACACATTCACACATAGCACTTGTGCAGGTACGCACACGCGTTTGTGGTTGTCTTTGCTGTTTGCTTTAAACTCCAGAAAAATCTGTGGGCCCATTTCTAAAACAAACCCACAGCAAACAGCTCTGCACCTCAGGAGTGCACACCAGGCCTCATGCATTCTACCTTTCGGGTTCAGCTGCTTCTCCCACTTCTCTGGCATTTGCCCCGTCCCACTGATGGCCAGGGCAGGGCCTGAGGGGCCACGGGCTCCCAGGCCACCACTCACCTGGCACAGGGAGGAAGGCATCATCCAGGCTGTCCTCGGGCAGGGTGCCCGTGGGGTCTGAGCTGTAGCGCTGCAGGAAACCATCGACCCTGACAGGGCAGCTCTGTGGGGGGACAGGCAAGGTGATGTTGGTGCCATCCTTCACCTCTCTGGGGAAAGCACCACCTGTGACTGCTGGAGACACAGGCTCAGGGTGGGGAAGCCCCAGGGTGGGGACTGCTGTCACGTGGCATCCGGGTCTTTGGTGCACAAGGCGTCCACAGGACTCCCTGTGCTGCAGAGATGCAAAGCCAGCAAGCACACCTCATGTGCATGAGGGGCTGCCTGTGCACCCTACTTCATCGCAATTAGTTAACTTTTAATCATAAGTATAACATGCAAGCATCAAATGCTCCATGCCCAGCGTCACCTGATGGCTGGAGGAAACCCAGCTACTGGCTACGCTCCACACCCTGGTTCAGCAGGTCTGGCTAGTGGTCTGAGGATCTATGTCACTCTTTTCTTTTGTGGTACTGGGGTCAAACCCAGGGCATGGCACTGAGCTATACACTCAGCCCTTTTTGAGACAGGCTCTCATTAAGTTGCTCAAGCTTGGCTTGAACTTGACAACCTCCTGCCTCCGTCTCCCAGGGTGCCGGGGCTCACAGGTATGTACCAACCTGCCTGGCTGAGAATCTACATTTCTAGCAAGCCAGCTGACTGCCGACCTTGAGGCAGAGGGAAGAGGGAGCAGGAAGAAGAGTTAAGGATATTTGGGTCTAGGGAGTCACTTCCCACACATGACAGAACCGCACGGGCACGGCGCTGCAGTGTAGTTCTGCTCTGTGAAGTGTTCTACCTACCCCGTTCCTAGGAACACAAGCTCCAGTGGAATTGTTGCTGTTTGCACTCTGAAAAAGAAACAGAGAGGCCGTGAGAGACCCTGGGGAGCCCGTGGCTCCCCAGGCACAGCGCGGGGGTGGGGGGCTCCCGTGAGAAGGCTTGAAAGTCGGTCCCTGATTCTTCTCATTCACTTTACAGAAATGAGGCTCAGCTGAATTTCACAGTGAACCTGAGCAGATCAAAAGTTCACAACCAGGCAGACTGGTGCCGCAGAGTGACCGATGTCTGCACTTGATTGAGTTTGAGTTTGCTTTTACCACTAGGCTTTACCATTTGTCACTGCATGAGTTTCACTAGCTCTAGTTTGCTATGGTGTCAAACTCTCTGTGTCTGAAACACTAGAGGCAAGCAGGGAGGCAGCAGTGTTTCGTACCAGCGAGCTCAGGAGGGGCGTCCGGGAGGTGGAGGGGCTGCTAAAGAAGCTCTGCTGTGGAATGAGGTACTCATCCGCATCCACGATGTCCTCCATGTCCTCCTCGTCCATCAGGGAACGGTAGAAATTGGAGTCTGTAGGGCTCGGCAAATGCATCCTCTCATCCCCCTAGTGCAGAGAGCTGCCAGTTAGCCAGGGCGCTCAGGAGCTCTCCACCTCCTGCCCGTAGCAGTAGGGCTCTGTCCTACTCAGTGGGGCCTGTAGGTTTGCTGATTCAGTTTTGTGTGGCACTAAGGGTTGAACCCAAGCCTTTCCACTGAGCTAGCACGTTTTAGCACTTTTGTAGTGACAGAGGATCTCACTAAGTTTCTAACTCCCTCAGGCTGGGCCCCAACTTGTGATCATCCTCCAGCCTTAGCCTTGCAGAGTGCTGGGATTGCAGGCATGTGCCATTTTTATTGTATTGTATTGTAATGTAATTCTTTTTTTTTTTTTGAGACAAAGTCTCACTATGTAGCCCAGGCTGGCCTTGAACTAAGGTGATCCCCCTGCTTCAGCCAATCAAGTGCAGAGACTGTGAGCATGCAAGCCAGGCCTGGCTTGCCAACATGACTGTAACAGTGGCAGCTTTCTGTACAGTTGCTTCCCCGGCTGCATGTGGGACCTCGAGGCAAAATATTAAAAGTCCCTGCAAGTCTGAAGGTCATCATGGGAGGGAAAAAGCAAAGAAGCTGCGCTGCTCACTGGGCACGGGCTGTGCTGCTGGGTGCTGCACCGTGCATTTTATTGCTCTATTACTTTATTGAATCTTGAAAATTAAGACATCCTGTAAGAGTGTTTCTGCTGCCCTGTGCCAGGTGAGGGGCTGTTCAGTGGGCTGCCTGAGGAGCACAGGGTGTGGAAGCTCAGCTTGCTTCTCCCGGGGCTGGGCGAGGGCTTGGTGTGGAAGAGAGCTGAATCTGGGAAGCCCAGTGGCTGAGCAGGGCCACCACACACCCACAGCCTGGCTGTCCCTTGCCTGAGACTTGCTGTGACCCTTGGTGGGATTACCAAGACCAGGACTCTGCCCAGAGCAAGGAGCCAGACATCATGGGGTTTGATAATGTGACCGAGGACATGGGCCAAGGAGAGGCACAGTGATGTGGGATCATCAGAAGGGCTCCTTCCCAGGGACACATGAGCCCTTCCCAGTACCTGAATGACAAGGTAGCGCTGGGGGTCTCGGGCCATTTTGGAGAACTCAACAATCAGCTCGCGGAACTTTGGGCGGCTGTCTGCATCTATCATCCAGCCTGAGAAATGAACAAAAGAAGAAAGCAGTTACAGCCTGGGAGAAACAAAGATGATGCTTGCCATGGTTTGTATCTAGATGTCCTCCAAGAGCCTCATGTGCTCACAGGCAACTGGATTTGGGGCAAGGAAGGAAGGCTAGGTCAGAAGAGGGAGTCCTTGGAGAAGTGGTCTGGAACTTTCATGTCTCTCCCCAGCAGCTCCCTTCTCTCTTGTCTTCTGCCACCAGGCCATGAGCAAACATCCTCTGCCAGGACCCTCTGCCATGCCAGTCTGTCTTGGAACCAGTGATTATGGACTGACCCCTACGGACTGTGAGCCAGGTAAACCTCTCCTCTTTAAGATGCGGGTGTTCTGTGCTTTGTCCCAGCAACAAAAAAGTAACTAAGAAGATGTCTTAAAGAAAGCATTTATGTCACAGAAGTCCCAGAACAGCAAAAGCAATCCTGAGGACAGCAAGCAAACAAGTAAACAAACAAAACAGAGGCTGGCAGCATCTCCACACTGGATTTCACAACACACTACAAAGAAATGGTCATTAAAACAGAACAAAAGGCATAAAAGCAAACACAGATGAAACAGCCAGGAATGAGAGCCCAGCTGCTGGTCCGCGCTCATACAGCTGCTGATTACTGACAAAGGCACCGAGACACAGAGTGGGGAGAAGACAGCCTGTTCCATAAATAGTGTGGGCCAAGCTGGATGAGCAGAAGACAGGTGCTAGATACTTGTACCACACACAAAATCAACTCAAAATGGACTACAAAGCTAAAACTCAGGTGTGAAAAGAAAATATGAAGTTACTTCCAGAAACTAGAATGCAAGCTTTTCAAGATATTGGTTTAGGGAAAAGTATTTAAAATATGGCCCCAAAGCATAGGAAACAAAAATAAAAACAGATAATCCCAATATTCTGGGAGGCTGAGGCAGGGCTGGAAGTTTGAGCCCAGCCCAGGCACCTTAAGAACTTTGTAAGACCTTGTCTCAAAATAAATAAAATGGGCTAGGGTGGAACTTGGTGCAAAGGCCCTGGGTTTAATCCTTAGTATCAGGGAAAAAGTGAAAATAGATAAGAAGACATCAAACTAAAAGAAAAACAACAACAACAAAAAAACATTAATCAATGAGAGTCAGAAACAGCCCGTGAAGGAAAATCTTTCTTGTAAACTCCATTTGCAAATAGGACATGCAGCAAAGGACTCCCATTCTGAGAGCTGAACACACGTGAAAGCCCCTAAAGTAAACAGTTCAATTAAAAAATGGGCAAAGACAAAAAGACATACAAAGGGCATATGAAAAAATGTTCAGTTTCGGGCCGGGGATTTAGCTCAGTGGCTTAAGCGCCTGCCTGGCAAGCGCGAGGTCATGAGTTCGATCCCCGGTACCAAAAAAAAAAAAAAAAAAGTTCAGTTTCACTAATCATTGGAGAAATGCAAATCCCCCTTAGAGTGGCTCTCATCTCAGATGGGAAATGACAACTGCTGGTCAGGTTGTGGAGAAGAGGCAGCTCCCACTGCAGGTAGGATTGTGACTTCGGAACCAGAATGGAGACTCCTCAAAAACTGAAGGTGGAAATACAAAGTGAGCCAGCATGGCTTGGCATACACCTGGGATGTAAAATCTTACCCCAAGGAGACGCCTGCGCTTCACATGTCCCAAGTCAAAGTGAAGAGACAACCCAGATGCCCTGCTAGGTGAGTGGATAAAGAAAGTGGAGTGCTATGCAGGCAGAAAAAGAGTGAAATCCTGCCACTCACAGCATGCATGGACCTGGAGATTGTGATGTCGAGTGAGAGAAGCCAGACACAGAAAGACAAGAAGCATATGGTTTGTGGAAATTCAGACTGAGCAGTGGGCCCTAGACATGAGGAAGGGTGAGGGATTGGGAAGGTGGGAGCCATAAGGTCAGGCAGAGGAGGGCTGGGCAGCATGACCCTGCACAACATGTACAGGTTTGGGAAACATCCCGGTGGACCCCGCAGGTTTGTGGGGTCAGGAGGTGGCAACAATAACAGAAAAGGAGAAAGGAAGTTGTCAACAGGGTGAGAAGAGGGCATTTCCAGTGTAGTGCCGCTGGACAAGGCCCGATGCAGACCCCGCCCTTGGCAGTAGCCTCAGCCCTGGCCTGGGCACTGCCTGCTGTCCCAGAGTTTGGGGCAGGCGACGTCTGAATCGGAGCCACCCAGATCCCCTGTTAGTGTCCTGCATCTGCCCTTCCCAGGGTCTCCTTGTGATGGAGCCTCAGGTGGCTGCTTGGTGATCACTGTGGCCGAAGGCTGCCTTTGGGCTCAGGCTGTCTATCCTCACTTCACAGTGGCCACAAGCCGCATCTGATTACGCGGCACCAGCAGCTTGAGTCTGACTCTCTTAGGGGCTTCCTCCCACCCTAACCCAGGCAGCTCCCCTGCAAGCCAGGACCAGCTGTCTCGTGCCTCCATTTACTTCTCATCTCCCCTGCAGGGCCAGGGAGTGAACTCAGCTGTGAGGCCCTGGCCACTCCAGTGCTCAGGATCACACAAGGACTTTGCAAGCTGGAGGGAGGCTGTCCCTGGACAGAGACCCCCTTACTCCACTGGGGGTGCTGAGACACTCTCAGCCAGACACTGTGTGACCTTCATGCGGCCTCTCTGGATCCCAGGAGCTCACCTACACCAGGCAGAACTGGATTAGCTCGTGGTGTGAAGCTTCGAAGGGCATGCTTGTTCACAGGCACATAGGTCTGTCTCGTGCCCTGTCACTGCCCAGCAAACGACCCAGGCCCAGAGTACAGGAGTCTGATGGGATGATGGTGCCACTCACTCACTTCCTCCCACCTGGGGAAAGTGTTCACATGCTGCCCTGCAGGAGACCTCGCGGAAATTCGCTGACCAGTTTCACCAAAGCGGGACAATCGATTCCATCAGCCTCACAGGCAGGTGTTTTAAATGCTCTGTCCCAGAGCATTTGGGTGCAAGGGCTTACGAAGACCGGGTTTGACTCACTTGCTTGTGAACACGAGCGCAGGGCAGGCCCACAGCTCAGTGAGGCCAGTGAGCACTTTTTGAGAAATAAGTGCTGCGACTCTGTGGCTGTTCCTGCCTGTGTATCTGACCCAAAGTGTTTGGGACCCCTGCAGTAGGGGACACAGGGTGAAGAGCAGAGGACCCTTCCCACCTGGCCCTGCACTCACATTTGACCATGATCATGTAGACGTCAATGGTGCAGATGGGCGGCTGTGGCAGGCGCTCCCCTTTCTCTAGGATGGACGAGATCTCACTGGCGGGGATTCCGTCGTATGGCTTGGACCCGAAGGTCATTAGCTCCCACACGGTGACTCCTGGGGGAGGAGGCAGGAGGGCAGAGAGAGTGGTCATCTCCTGACACAGAGATGAGCCCAGCACCGATGATCCTAGCCAAATGGCTCCTTGGTGTTTAAAAATCTGTGTCTACAGCTCCAGGCCACTTGCTTGACTTCTGTGAACCTCAGTTTACCTATCTCACAAGTGGGAGACAACAGCACATGTCTGAAATGATGGTTGTGAAGATGCAGTGAGATAAAAACCGAAAGACACAGCAAATGCCTGGCAGACTGTAGCTGAGCCACAAATGGTAAAGGTCAGTGATAACAACACCGACGATGATCTGCGACTCAGGTTAAGTCCAGCAAACACTATGGCCATGGCAGCGTCTCATCCACACTGCCCATGAGCCTGAGGCCATAGGGATGGGGACTCAGTGAGCTGCAAGCTATGAAGGTCTAAGTGAGGAAACAGAGAAGCTTACGTTCATGATGATAGACATAAAAGTCTCCCCTGTTTAGCTATAAAGTCAGTGGACTACCAACTTGCTTAGCCAGGTGAAGCACTGGCCCTGGGCAGTGATGTTTGTCCGAGGAGTCAGTTCTGCCAGTTTTCACCTGGGGGCTCCTCTAGCTCTAGGCTCACAGTCTAGCAACTCCTGTGCACTACCAGAGACCACTGTGGGTGATCATCACTGCCCAAGAGGCGTCCAGTGATGTTACAGAAGTGGGCATTCTGCTGTTGCTACCTTGGGGACACTGGTCACTGCAAGGCACTGTGTCACCGAGCTCAAGAGTTTCTGCCCCATGAGTGTGGGCTGTGAACTGGTGTCAAGGGCAGGGCCCAGACGGGAGGGCGAGGGGCTGCATGGTGTTATAGGGCAGAAGGCCCGTTGTCCCTGTGGCATGCACAGGAGTTCAGATTTTATGGGAAACATAGGGAGAAGTAAAGAGCGTTGGGAAGCAGAGCAGCCAGAGCCTGGGCAAGCCACAAAAAGCAGAAGAGGGGCTGGGGGAAGAAAGGTCAGCGGGCCAGGCTCATACGGGGACAAAAGGAGTGGCTCGGGCAGGAGACATGATGACCAGACATGAGTGGAAGTGACGAGGTTGGGGATGGCTCTGTCCCTTTCCTGTCTACTGTGGAGGGCACTTAGCACATGGGTGCAGACCATAGCTCCCCCTCCTACTGCTTAGAGATGTGGGCTCTAGATGAGAACTCTAGATGAGAACTCAAAATAAAGACGGTTCAAAGAGCAGAGCAGAAGGTGCATGCAGGAGACATGAGATGGGCACTGAGAAAGGAAAAGGACAGGGGCGGGGGAGGGAGAGCAGGGCAGAGGTGCCAATGTGCCATGGGCATGAAAACGTCCTCCAGAGAAAGCAGCCGGTGGAATGAAAGATACATTTTTGGAAATTAGAAAGTCAACAAAGACTGAAATGAACAAATAAAAAGTAGATTTTAAACTGCTACAAGGCCATTCTGAGTGATGGCCCTTGCACTCCTGAGCCATCCTTGTGGAAACTCCCTGCAACGCCGCTGTCTTGGGCCTGTGAGGGTGCTGACAACCCCCTGCCCCTTGCTGCTGCTGCCACTGCTGCACAGGGCTGGGGTTGCCTGGTGGGGGCTTTTTGCAGTGGCTTTGAGGGGTTGGAGGACCCAGTGTGGCAACAGATGACAGGGACCAGGGGCGAGGCCCTGTCCACACAAAGTGTGCAGGCAGGCTGGGCAGGGGCACTGTGAGCACACAGGGTACAGAGGGCCCAGCTGGACTCTGACGGGGAGGAGCAGTTGTTTCTCCTCCCTCACTGTCTCCCACACTGACTCTGACACCCAGTGACCCACCCACTTCCTGAGACACAGCCAGTGTCAGCGCCTGGGCAGCCTTGCTTCTGCTGTGGACACCTCTCCTCAGCTCTGGATGGAGATCCCCAACCGGCTCGAGGCCACTGGGCAGGTGCTGGGGCCGGCCTGGGCCTCCTCCAGCCTCGGCCCCTCCCAGTGCTCCCCATGGCTCTAGATGCTCAGGGCAGGGGTCAGACGCCTTTGTTAGGTTTTCAGTATCACAGACAGTCAGCAGCTATTCCGTTACTGTTAGTCACTGTCTTGAAAGAAAACACTCTGTGTCAGAACATGTAACATCAATTAACACACAACAAAAGCCAGCCTTGTCGCAGTACAAATTCATTAGCAGCAGGACTTTGGCTCACCGTAGCTCCAGACATCACTCTGGTGGGTATAAATCCGGTGTAAAATTGACTCCAAAGCCATCCACTTAATGGGCACCTTGGGGTGACAGGAGATGAAGCAATATGACAGCCATTAGTTTGCCTCCCTTGCTAACTGCAAATGACTCCCTCTGCCCAGGAGCAGCCACTGTGGTGGCCCAGGGGTGGCTTCATAAACACCATGGCTGAGGCCACAGGACCAGAGTTATTCAGAGCGAAGTGTCCTGGCCAGCCCAGGGATCCCCAGCATCCTGCATTTGGGTGGGGCTTCAGGGGACAGTGCCCTGGGATTGATGGCTGCTGGAGTCATGCAGGCCAGAGCTCAACAGAGGAGTAGCTGATGCAGCTAGAGCCTGGCTGGGGGAGGGCATGGGCCTGGCAGGTATCCATGCACCCCTGGGTGCTGTGCCAGTGGCCTGGTGACCCCAGCCAGGGAGAAGTGCCAGTGTCACCAGTGCCAGTACCAGGCACATGTCCCAGAGACACATGGGACCCCCAGAGCCATGCAGAGAGCTCTGAATAGTTCCTGTAAGTCTCCACAGAAGGAGCTGGAGATGCTGTGATACTCCTAGAGCTGTGTCTGGAGGGCAGGTGGTGCTGATGACCACCTGGTGTCCTTACTCTTCTTTCTCACAAAGCTGTTCTCATACAGCAGACCCTGGCTGCACTCAAGTGGGCAGCATCTCTGGACCCCCCACCACAGCCCTACTCACCTTGCCGCCCTCAGCATGGTACTCCTTCTCCTCCGCGCCCAGCAGCTTGGCCAACCCGAAGTCCGTGATCTTGACGTGCTGTGGTGTCTTCACCAGGACGTTCCTGGCCGCCAGGTCTCGGTGCACCAAGCGCCGGTCCTCCAGGTAGTTCATGCCCTGAGAAAAAGGGGCTGTGGTGAGGGGAGCTCCCCAGACACCTGGTGCTGAGGGGAGACGCGTCCAGGCATCACACACATACCAGCTCTGAGAATTTTTGCCTTATGACAATGACTTCCACACATCTTTGTGCTTTGCATAATAGACACAATGACTTGCAGCTGGCAAATGTTTAGAACCAAAAGGTGTGATCGAAAAATATGGTGACTGTTCTCATTAAAAAAATTAGAGTAAAAGACATTGGCGTGGGTTGCCCTCAGGACCCTGCCCTTCTTCAGACACACTCAGCCCACCACTCTACTACATCCTGCCCCAGCTCTGGAGTCTTCTTTCCTGCGTGTCTGTAGTTGTGCTGTCCTGGCTGCCCCACTGTCCATGTGATTTAAGGAGAAGCCAGAAGTCACACAGGGCCAGATCCAGTGAGTAAGGTGCGTGAGGACACGGCACTGTGTTTCAATGAGCTGCCTTTCCGCTGGATGGCGCCCAGCAGCAGCATTCACCAGTTTTTTGATCACACCTCATAAAGATGAAAAGGGGACCTGCAGACCTGCGTCAGTAAGAGGCAAGAAAGATGGGATCAGTGTGTTTGAAGTGACAGGGAGAATCTAGAGGGGATTCATGGTAATGCATCTTTTGCTGTGATCATTTTTGAAACACTAAAGCATTCGCTGTGTTTTCAATCATGTTTTCCCACACACTGGAAAGGCAGCGGCTTTAAACTGAAGCTCTAAACAGTTCATCTGTGGGGCTGTATCTCAGAGACTGGCCAGGCATTCTCACCAAGGTGAACCAGTCGCTCCTGGGACTGGGCCCTTTGTCTCTCACCAGGGCCTCTGGCCGGACGTCCAGGTCACCTGCGTTGCTGCAGAGCCAGACCAGGGTGGTTTGAGAGCTCGATCCTGCCAGACCTTAAAACCCCATGGTCCCTAAAGTTTGGAGAAAGGCTCTCTGAGTCACAGTCTGTGTAAACAGCTTCATGATCACAGGCTCTGCATGGACACGCTGTCAGGCTTGGAGTGAAGGGCGCGGGGCTTTCCAGGACTGCTGAGGGCATCTTCTGGATCAGAACATTATCTTTGGGACTGGAACATTTTCTTTCATGGCTTTATCTTGCCACGCCGTAGATGTGGGTTCCTAGCTGGCATATATACCAGCGAGAACAATTTCTGGAGCAAGAGCCCCTCCCAGTGCTCGTTGAGCAAGTGGAGGCCCCTATGAGCTCAGCGCAGGGGTGGGGCTTGAGTTGTCCTGCTGATGGCTGATAGGCCAGTGAGGGCAGCTCCAGGCCCAAGACTGAGTCCCTACATGGGGCAGGCGGTGTGGTGATGATGATGAGCTTGCAAGCCATGGCTGGGGAGCTCAGAAAGCTTTCCGGGACAGCCCCACCCCCTGCCCTTTGTGGGTCAACAGAGGACATTTTAAGTCAATAAATCCCACTTAGAACAGGCTGGGAGTTTAGACTCTGACTGGCCACTGAGTGTCTCAAGCTGGTAAAAAGAGTATTGCTTAATACTCAGATGATGTCAGTCAGCCAGGAACACATCTCTATAATTTGGGATACCTCCCCTCCTGGGACAGATTCCCACTCCTCAGACCATCTGCCATGGTGGCGTGAGTTTCCACGACTGAAAAGCAAAGCCATTGCAGGGGAGACTTCAGCTCAAGGCGAAGCCCAGTGAAGAACAGCACTTTACACGGTGGGTTAGTCAAGAGCGAGCAACCATACACAGGAACCATCGGACATTCTGGGGGCCCAGGACTCCAACTCGCCTGAGCTTGATGGGACCCACCCTGGCCAAACTCCTGTGGTGGACACTGTTGGCTACTGTGCTTCCCATGATGCCTGTGAGGGACAGTGCTAGGACCAAATAATACCCTCTTCAGTAGGCACTGGTGTGGGTCGCAGGCTATGCTTTGAGGCTGGTGGCTCTGACCCTGCTCCCCAGGAAGACAGGTGGGTAGATGCAGTTTCACAGCCAGAGAGAGCAGCACCGAAGGGTGGAGGTATGTCCCGCTCCCACAGCTGCTGGTGTCAAAACTGAGTTTGATTCTGACCCACTCAGGCCAGAAGGCCCACACCACACTGGGGAAACTGTGGGCCGTGGGCCGTTCAAGTAAAACGCCTCATACAGATGGCCTGACCACCTTGTCGTCATGTTGCAAACAAGCTGATGAGAAGGCCTGCAGCGTGATCAAACCCAGGGCCTCCCACATAACGTGCAAGCCTCCCTGAGGAGCTGAGAGTGCCAGTGAGATAATCAAACACCCGATGCTAAATCTCTGGGTGTTTCCTGGTGAGGCTGACATTAAGGAGACTAGTTGTGGTGGCACAGGTGGGTAACCTTAGCACTCTGGGAGGCCTGGGCTGAGGACTGCAGCTTGAGAGCAGCCTGGGCAACTCAGAAACTCAGGGAAACTCCACCTCAAAATAATTTAAAAAAAGAAAAAAGGCCTTGGGTTCAATTTCCAGTTCTGAAAAAAAAAAAATCATGCAGATGGAGCTGGGCCTAGGAACGTAGAGCTCTGCCAGCCCTCCTGGGCTGAGGACAGTCATCCAGGTGACCATGATCCCAAAAGCAAAGCTCATCTGCATAGGCGGCATGCTGTACTGAAAGAAGCCGGGGAGCAGAGGCTTTGGGGGAGGAGCAGCGTGTTCCCCATCCCCCCAGGGGTTGCTGGGGGCTGTCAAGTGAAAGTTCTGGTTTCAGGTGGGATGAGTAGACCTGCAGAAATAATTCCACATCCCACAAACTCTCTGGAATAGCTAGAGGTCAGCTCTGTGGTGCGTTGAACCGTGTCCCCCAGTTTCATGTCTGCCCAGAACCCCAGAAGGTGACCATACTTGGACCTAACATTTTGCAGCTCTCTTCACCAAAGATGGAGACAGAACCTCCTGGGCTGAGCTGTGCACCCAGGGACTGGCTGCTTTCTGTGTGCGAGCCCAGGCCTGGCTGTGCACACACTGGGGAGTAACCGAGCCCAGCCACTCAGCAATCTACCACCTCGAGCCCGGTCCTCCTTTTGTGGTGAGGCTGTTTAAAGCCTACCCCTAGCATTTCAGGTACAATGCTGTGTCCACATGAGAAAGAGGGATATCCCCACACAGGGACAGAGCAGAAGCCACTGAAGACCAAGAGAGGAGGGGGTGACCAGCTGCCTGCAGCAGGAGACAGGAGGGGTCTCTGGGCCAGAGGACCCATGTATGCTTGGCTGAACTTTGTCTTGCAAGACCGTGAGGGTGCTGGGGTGGGGAGAAGCCCCACGTGTGTGGGCTGAAACTTATACAGTGACACGGGATAAGAAGACTTCACACGGCGACAGGCAGCTGGGCACCCACCCCTCTTCAGGCCCATTAGTGGTCTGACACCTGATCTCGGTAGTCACCACTTCCATGGTGCAGGGATAGAGGTGCTGTTGCCCTGGTGACAGGAGGGGGCCAGCCTGCCCTGTACCTTATCCCCTGGCAGGTCCAGGCGGCTGTTGGCAGAGCAGTGCCTGGAACAGGATTTGTTCTGTAAGTCACATTCCCTCCTGCCTGAGCCACCCTGCTGGCTGTCTGAGGACACAGACCTGAGAGTGTACCCCTGGGGGGTCTACCCACAGTGTGGAAAGTGCACTGTTCCTCAGAAGAAATCAAGTTTAGAAAGCTGGGTGCCAGCGGCTGCTGCATCCGAGATGATGGGGGGAGCTGGAAGTTGTGATCAGTAAGTAGCAGCTCCTGCCCACTCCCAGGGCACAGACAGCTCCATCCCTGCTCTGCACAGGGACACTGCAGCCCTCCACCTCCAACCCAGTGCCTGCCTTGCCTCTCTGACCTCTCCTGTCCCAGCCTGGCTCCTCACTGAGTCCCAGGGCGAAGCCACACTGCTGCCTGGAAAATCACCACTGTGTCTTGGGAAGAGTTGGGGACCCCAAACTACACTCAGCACCAGTGCACTGGGCTCCCACACGTGGGGGGCGAGGCTGGTTCTGTGCACAGTGGACTGGCCCAGTTTAATCTGAAGGAAAGGCGATGTCCCCTGCAGGCACTTGGGCATGTGCCCCCCCCCCCCGGTGTTCTGCCACCCTGACGTGGGCCTGACTACTCTCTCCCAGTCGCGTGGTTCCCGGCTGCTTCCTGCTTTCACTGGCCCATTCCTTGCCCACTGCCACCGCCCCCACCTCACCTTGGCAATCTGCACACACCAGTTGAGCAGATGCTGGGAACCGATGTTGTCCTTGTGCTCACGCACGTAGTCCAGCAGGCAGCCAAAGGGCATGAGCTGTGTGACCAGCTGCACGGTGGAGGTCAGGCAGATGCCTAGCAGGCGGCACACGTGGGGGTTGTCCACGCTGGCCATCACATAGGCTTCCTGTGGGCAGGGACACACGTCAGGAAGCTCCTCCAGCTGGGGATGCAGACCTACTCTGGGCAAAGGCCCAGGGATGTGGCATGGGTGCAGACAGGGCCCGCATAATACCTGGTGCAAGGGGTGTGGGGGCTCCAGGTGGGAGAGGGCCTTCCTGGCTATGTCCCAGGGCCCATGTGATGTGGGGCCAGGAGTATTGGGTGAGAGATCTGAGTCTGCTGGTGCCTCCACGTCTGTGCACTGCTGGGGGACCCCATGGTTGGGACATCCAAGGAGTGGTCTGGGGAACCCAATGAGGCTCACCTCTGCTCCAGCCTGGGTATGGAGTTGGTGCCACACAGAACACTTGGGCAGGGCCACCCAGCCAGGACAGGTGGACGAGGTTCCCACTCAGAAGCAGCCCTGGCCTGCCCTGAGGTGGGTGAGGGGGTAAGGGTCCCAGGGAAACACTTTGGGCACCCCAGCTACAGCTCTGCAATGCATGTGGCCAGACTCTTCCCCAAGGAGAGGCCCTCGCCTCAGCCTCCCATTGGGCAGACCTTGCCACTCTGCACACTGCCCCTCCTGGCTCTCTGTGGGCTGTGTGTGTGCATCTGTGACCCAGACTCTGATTTAACCTGGTTAAACCTGCCACTCCTGGCCCTGCACACAACAGGGCCTCCCTAGAATTCTCTGTCTCACTGAAAGGTGATGGTGACCTTCACTGGGATGAGGAGGAGGCCACAGGGACCATGGGGAATGCACCCCAAGGGGTCCTGGCCAGGCAGGGGCTCAGGAGGGTGGTGGGCACCCAGGTGGGCTGTGAGCCAGTAGGCCAGGAGGTGGCCGTGCACTTACTCCGTGCATACTCATCCACTACTGGGGATGTGTGCATGGGTTCCATCCCCCATACCAGGTCCTCTGGTTCCCGGAAGCCCTTGCTGTCCCCTCCACCTGAGCCCCAGGGTCCTGCAGGTCTTCTTGGCCATGCTGAGAGCTCTAGGAGGCCGACCTCCCCCTGAGGGACAGGCAGAGGTGGGTACTGTGGGAACGAACCCTCAGGCTCCCGATGCAGCCCCAGCCTCTGCTCAGAGCGCTTGTCCTCCTGCACCCAGGCCTTCCTGACTTAGAAGCCATCCCTGCTGCAGAGCTCCTGGGTCAGCCCATGCTTCTGTGTAGTCGGGCCGAGAGCTGGACCTGCTGGCAGACACTGCTACGGGCTGCTGCAGATCCCGGCCCCACACGGCGACCACACTTTCCTGAGGCTTGGGGTCTGTTCCCAGGTAGGATGAGCAGTTTCTCTTTCATGTGACAAACATAACACACTGACATTACGGAGCAGAGTAAGCCATGCACACTGTCATCCCAGTACCCTGGGAAGCTGAGGCAGGAGGTGGCAAGTTCCAGCTCAGGCTGGGTGACTTAAGGAGACCTAGTCTTGAAATAAAGAAATTCAAAAGGTCTGGGGATATGGTTTGGTGTGGAAGCCCTGGGTTCAAACCCAGCACAGCAAAACAAAAGAGCCAAGCGGATGTTGAATCCCTGTCTGTGCCGTGAACAATGAAAACATCCTCTGGGAACAATTGCTTGTTTGGAAAAAGACCTCCACAGAGCTGGCAGGGATGGCTCATCTGAGGTCACGGTTGGGACTCTTGTCTAGGTACTCTCCCAAAGCCTGCTTGCTCATGGTGGGGCTTGGAAGGGCAGTGGATCCCTGGGCTCACAGCCAACTTGCTGCTGGAAGGCAGGGTCCGGGGTCCAGGAGCAGCTCTCCTGAGGCAGCCCTTGTGCTGAGCTGCTCTACCTTGGTGCTGGCCTACAGCGCACTGAGACCTCTACAAACCAGGAGGCAAAACAAACCCCTCCTCCTCCAAGGTGCGGCATTGGGGGACTGGTGATGAAGATGACGTCCTAGTGCAGACCCTGAGGCCCGCTCCTCCACATCAGGACAGGCCTGCCCAGGTCTCCTCACCTGGGCCTGCTGCCTCCTGCCGGCCAGCTGCCCACCCATGGGTGGCCGAGGACACCAAGGGCTCAAGGGCACTGCAGACCTGAAGCATGGTGCTGTGGGGCCCCAGGTTATAAACGTCACACACACAGGCGCACACACAAGCACACACTCATGCAGCACGTAGGCAAAGCTGCTCCCACCCTTGGGCTGCATTTAAACTGGGGAATGTGGAAAAGTTACCCGCTACAGAGCCAGAGAGGCCCGCATCTGCCTCTCCCTGTGTCTGAGCAAGCATTGTGGAGAGGAGCCCCTGCTGTCCTGTCTTCCCTAGTCTACAGAGGTCCACGCAGGAAGACACATCTGCAGAGCAGACCTCATGAGAAATCCGCTTCCATGGGGGGTGGGCACCAACCTGGACCAGACCAGCACAGAGCTGGGTGGGGTGTTGGCCTCACAAGCTGGGGGGGTCTTGCCAAGTTCCATCCCACTGAAATCTGATCGGCCCACAGGGCAGGCGGGTATGGCTTCTTGCCACCCTCTCAGTCATAATGGGAGCCCAGTTAAAGGGAGCTGTATCTTCCACTGTTTGTCTTGGAAATGGTGCAGGTGTAGTGTAACCACAGCAAGTATGCACGGAATCCCATGGCCATCAGAGCAGAGCCTGGCTGGAGAGCCGAGTTCCCCCAGGGTGACCCTTGGCCTCAGGGACCACTTTGACAGCCTGCTGGTAGGTCCTCTTAGAGGATGTGACTTCAGTCCCTCTTCATTGCTTGTGTCCCTCATCATGAACTACTTTAAGTTATTAAGGGGAACAGGATCACGCTGGATCTTAACTCCTCAGTACAAGGCCTGCGTGACAGGAGGAGCTCCTGACACTTTAAAGCAAGCCCCTGATGGCCAGGTAGAACAGAGGCCCCAGTACATGCTGGACCCAGAGGGCACTTATGAGTAGAGGCCAGCGTTCAGAAGGACGCAGGAGCAGCACACTCCACAAAGGATGAACTGGCCTCGGCAGCACTGGTGCCACTGTTCCTTAATGGAGGCCACCTATGTCCCTTCCCTGTGGTGCTCTTAGCACCCACACAGCCCCAGGCAGCTGTGATGCTGAGTGCCAGGTGGACCTGCCTCAGGATGATTAGGCTAGAGGCTAGGAAATTTCCTCCTCTGTCTCAGCCCGACAGCTGACAGGAGATCTCACCCTTTATGGAGTATGCTTCCATGCCCATAGCTGGATGGAGAAATGCTGGTGAGGAAAATGTTCATGCAGTGGTGATAATATAAATAGTTTAGGCCAGGGGTGGCAGTGCACTCCTAGATCTCAGTACTCTGGGAGGCTGAGGCAGGAGGCTTCAAACTCAAGCCCAGCCTGGGAAAATTAGCAATTCAGGGAGACTCTATCTCAGATTAAAGAGAGGCAAGGAGGCTGGGGAGGCAGATCAGTGCTATGGCCCTAGTTTCAATCTCTAGTGCTCTAAAATAAATAAATAAATGAATAAATAAATTACTGGTCCCTGCGAGAGAGAAAAAGCAGAATGGAGAAGATGAGAGTTCTCGAGCAGAGAACTGAATTATCCCAATTATAGAGGGAAGAAGATTTGGAAAGCAAATGTTAGGGGATGGGAACATGGCAGACCCCAGAGAAGAGGACCTCAGCTCAAGGCAGGAACTCACATCCAGGATTTCCTTGTTGGCTTTCGGAGACGTGGCTTCTCGCAACTCCTTGATGGCCACGGGAATCTTCACTTTCTCACCTTCCGGGATCCAGAGTCCCTGAGACAAGAAGGTAGGGGAGTTAGCCGGCCGTGGTCACACAGGCAATGCTGACTGTTGTGCTGGACGGATCTCCAGCGTGACACCGTCCTCCAGGGCAGGGATCTGCTGGAACCACAGCTCCATGCAGGGCAGGCAGCCCCTCTTCTCCAGCCATCACATGCTCTCCTGTGCTACGTACCCCTAAAAGGGCCATGACCACCCATAAAATGCTCCTGCATCTGCACTGTGTTTATAAAAGATTCCTCTCAATAAACCCTGGGATTCCCAAGCCTTCAGCTGGAGTAGATGGTGGTGGAACTGGAAACGCCGAGGACCTGTTCACCCATGGACACAAGGGCCTGCTGGTTTCCCACCCCAAAGGCCCCAGGGACCCACCTTGTAGACTGTGCCAAATGCTCCGGAGCCCAGCACCTTGATCTTCTTGAATTCCGTTTCCTTCAGGATCCTCAGGAGGGCCTGGTTGGGGGCTTCTCCACTGGGTGTAAGGGGCTCCACCAGCTGTGAAGAGAAGGCGCATATATGAGGCTGTGGGTGCCATGGGCTCGGGGTTAGATGAGTCCAAAGCTCTCGGCACACTGGTGCAAAGGAGAAGGCGCCTTCTCTGAGGAGCCCAATATGCAGGCCCAATGCTCTGGAGGCAGAGGCAGGAGGATCACAAGTGTGGGTCCAGCCTGAGCAACTTCCCATTTTAGTGAGACCCTGTCTCTAAATTTACAAATGAATATAAAAATAAGTGAAGGGCGGGGGAATGTAGCTTAGTGCAAAGGTCTTGGGCTCAATCTTAGTACTGTAAAACCAAAATGAAAACCAAAACAAAACAAAAGCAAAGCAAACAAAACAAAACACAAAAAGACACAGAACTTATAAAACATGGTAGAGAGACCGACATAGGAGTCCCGCATCAGAATGCACATCCATCGGGCTGTTTCGATCTTGGTTTCCTCCCCAATCAGTGGGACAGGAGACTGGGAGGGATGCATTCTGCCCGTGGTGCTGCCCGCAGGGCCCACACAACACCAAGACATTGGTTGCCTGGGGACGAGGTTTCCGCTGTACGGAATACATTCTCCAGCTGAAGGCAGCGTGGAGGGCGCTGTAAGCCACACAGCCCGAAAAGGAGCAGCCATGTGTGGACAGTGACCCTCCAGTGCGCCCCTGGCTCACATGGAGCCTGCCCGGGGCTTGCAGCAGCGCCTGCCCAGCCTCATTTGCTATGGCTGAGGCCCCCGTCTTGCCAGAGCACTTTGCACGCTTGTCTGGAGACACTGATATCCTCTCACTGGGCAGCCACGTGCAACCCTTAGGACGAGTGGACACAGACGTTGTTCCCAGCCCTGCGATCCTGTCTGTGAGGTCTGGACGGGCATCCCACACATGAGGCCCTGGCAGGTCCCTGGGGTGCGCAGTGAAAGGGATGGGGAACCACTGTCTCCTCTGCTTTGCTTCCTGGTACAAAGGCTGTGGGCTTGTTGACCACAAGCCCGAGCAATGGCATGGCCCCCATGGACTTCAAACCAGGAAGGAGCCAGGGTAAGCCTCCCCTCTTTGCTGCTCAAGTGTCTCATGAATCTGCTACAGTGATGGGAAACCTGCCGAGCCCTGTGAAGTTCCAGATGGCGCACACTGCAGCTGCTGTAAGGCTGCCCGGCTCGGCCGGCCTCACTCACCTCACGTTCCTGCAGCAGCCGGCGCAGCGTGCGCTTGCGGACAATGTGGCGTCGCCGCATGAGGAGGCCGATGCCCAGGCCCAGCAGCACCAGCAGGAAGAGGCCGCCCACGATCCCAGTGGCAATGGATGGGACCTTGGGCCTGCAGTGGGGAGAGACAGAGCTGATGATGCTGAGGTTTGCACATCTCCTGCACCTTCGGCACAGCGCCCTCATTTCAAATGACCCCAGAAAGTGGGTGCATACAGCTCCCCAGGGAGAAAGGTGTGACCTCATGTCATTGTCAGCCTCTCTCCAGCCCAGCCCACTCAGCACCCCCAAAACTGCAGCTCATGGATTGTATCCACAGGACGCCTACTTTTTAATCTGTTACTGGGAAACATATGGTTTAAAGTGATGCAGACTTCCACAGTGCTTTTTACTTTGCTCTTTCCTGGAGCTGAGTGAGCAATGAAGGAGCCCAGCCAGGCATTGTCTCCCAGTCAGGCGGGCAACTGAGACCTAGCCAGCCCAGAGCCCCAAGCCTCCAGGACAGGACCCAGGGTTGCAAAGCCTTGGGACTGGGCTGTGAAAAGCAGCACCTGTGTGATGTCCCACATGGTGCAAATCCCAGGGAAGGGATGCTCAAAGTGAGGCTTTGGGCTGGGGTGGGGGAGGGCCACCTGCTTGGCAACATCACAGAGTCTGAATTGGGAGTCTCCAAGAGGTGAGCCCAGGACTCTTTGGCTGTGCAGGGTTGAGAGTTGTTATTGTTAAGAATCCCATTTGAGTTCCTGGCAAATTGATTCTTATTTTCAGGTAGAAATGCTAATGAAGAACATAGATTAGTCAGCAGCACCATTTGAAGGGAACAAAGGTACCAAACTGTTTGCACTCTCCTCTTAAGTGGGTCAACTGCTTCACGAAAATGACGCTTCACAATATTATTTTCAGGTAGTGCAGAAGTCATTCCCTGCACTATACACCAAATCCCCAACTAATAGTTTGGATTAATGAGTTTTGCTATGACAAAAGGAATGCTGGAAGACAGAAGGAATAATTGGCTATAGAGTATGATCCACAGGGAGCCAAAGTAGTAAGCGTAAGTAACTGAAAAGAGGACAAGAAAATTAAGCATGGACAAAATGGGAAGCCTCACCACCAAGTGGCCGAGCCCGGCATGTGGGGCTCGAAAGTGTTTCTGATCCTGCACAGGAGAACCAGAAAGGAAGGGGTCCTGACTGAGGTGAAGTCTCTCTGGGGTTCCACGTGAGGCCAGGTGTGGCCAGCTGCCACCACCAGCTGTGAGCTGAACGTGGTGGGTAGAGGCTGAGGAAGAACAGGTGAGAGGGGGCTTTGGAAGCAGAACCAGAAGGGCAGAGGAGCCGGAGCCTGGCTGGACAGTTGGCAGGGGCAGCAAACAAGCATCTGGTGCACAGTTCCAGATACACGGTGCTGCTGCTGGGAGAGAATCCCAAGTGGGAAACCAGCGGCAGCTTTGCTGTCCTCAGTGCCATGCTTCAAGCCACAGTGGCAGGTGGGTCTATGGGAAGACACCGGAGGAGGCCCATCTGCCTTTGCTGACAAATGTCCAGAAGGAAGCAGCAAGAGGATTGCCCTGCCTGGCACCCAGCAGACAGGCTCGAGGAACCCTGGTTTGTGGTGGGACTCTTACTGAGTTCTGGGGGTGGTTTCTAAGTTCCCTGTGTTCTGAGCAAAGAATCAGTCAAGAAAAGCACAGCAATAGCATTTTTCTACAGGAAGTAAAAGAAGCCAGCTCTGAAGAGCGAGTTCGGTCCAAGTAAGAGCAGGAAAAGCGGACACCCTGCAGTCCCAAGGCGGCCACCATGCATGAGAACGCAGGGCACACACTCAGTGTGGCGTCACCCCCTCCTCTTGACGTCAGGGCTAGGCCATCCCATTGGAAACCTGCTCCAGTTCTTGAGGGCAGCCCAGGTGCAGGGCTGGGGAACTGTGCTGTCCACATGTCGGGGATTTTGTAATCAACAGGTCTCACCTACTCCCCCAGCTGGCTTTGCTATGCCCTCATTTCCTGTCTCAGGCTCACCTGAGTTAGTGGGAAAATGGAGAGGCCAGGAGAAGAGAAGGCCAAAATAAGGCTGAGGAAAACTGGTGCCAGTGGAGGCTCTCTGCTCATGATGAGCGGTGGAGAGGCACGGCAGTCACTCCCCAGGGGCAGCCCACACCGCCTCCTGGTCCCTCTATCCAAGAACCAGGTCATCAGATGTGACCAGTCTAGAGGACAGGCAGAGACACTGGATACCCACAAGCCCGTCATCCCAGCTATGTGTAGGCTGAGGCAGGAGGTTGACAAGTTCTAGGCCAGCCTGGGCAACTTTGAGAGACAAAATAAAAATAAAATGGGCGGGGGATATAGCTCAGTGTGTGCTGGGTTCTGTCTCCACTGCTAGAAGAAGAAGGACAAGGAAAGGAGGAAAATGAGGAAGAGAAAGAAGAGAAGGAGGAGGAAGAAGAGGAGAAGAGGAAGATGGAAAGGAGGACAAGAAGAGGTGGAAGGGGAGGAGGAGGAGCATGATGGAGGTGCAGGACGGACAATCAGAAATGACTTTCTCGGTGCCGGATGGGATCCTGTAGAGCCAGAGCTGAGCTCCTCACCTTAACGCACAGCCTTCCAGACCTGGCCCGGTACATCTGCAGGAAATGAAAAAGAAACACGTTTTTCTCATTGTCCTTAGGGTTTGTTTGTGGAGCTTTTTCACTGGCTCACAAGGCAGTGTGAGAGAGTGCCCCATCACTGGAGCCCAGCGCTTCACTGCTGGCTGCTGCCTGATCTGGGGTGCACCCGTGGGTTTGCACAGCCTGTCTGACAGGCTGTCCTGGCAGGAGGGAGCCAGTAGGTACTGAGCAGTGTCATCATGGACTGTTTGCTCCAACAGGCACGATGTACCCCAGGTAGCTCCTGGTGTTGGGGTACACAGGGAGGTAGAGGGAGCCAGGATGAGGAGCACATGCAGGCCAGGCAGAGGAGGGCGGGGTGGTCTGCAGAGCCCCTGAGGCCCTGGGTGACAACCGTGGGGGGCCACAGGCTACTCCCGAGGGGGGACAGGAGAGGAAGGGATCTGAGGAGTCTGCAGGAGTCTGACAGCCCCAGCGCAGGAGTGGCCTGAGGACAGGGCATGGACCAGGGCCCTCAGGGGCAGCAGAGGGTCTGCTCCAGCCTCTCTATCTGGACGCTGGTCAAGGGCACAGCCTGAGAGGTGGAACTGTTCCCTAGTACCTAAACCTGTGACCAGCTTGTCCTGCAGCTGCTGTGGCCCAGGCCACCGCACCACAGCGACCCCTCCAGGACGGAACAAGCTTGGCAGCCACTGGGGGGGGAGGCTCAGGACACTGAGAGGGCCTGCAGCAGGGGCACCTGTGCTCTGTGCGCTCTGCACGGGCCCCACTCACCCATAGGTGCAGTTGGGGTGGCACAGGCGGCACACCTGGCCAGCATCTGCGTACTTCCATACCAGCGTGTTGTTCTCCCCCATGACCCCGGCCGGGCAGGTCTTGACGCAGTGGGGGCCGTCGATGTGGTGAGCACACTGGACACAGCTGTCGGGGCCCTGGTGGAGCACAGGACGGAGTCTGTGCTTGCCTTTCTCCCATGAGACAGACAAGCTTTTCACTTGGCACACGTGTATGAGCAAAAGCAGGACGATAAGGTGAGGTGGAAGACAAGTTCTAGGAGCGCTCTGGCTCGACACAACCAGCACGTGTAAATAACATACATAAATACATATAAATATAGTCCTCCTGCCTTCACTGGGTACAGTGTACACAGGTGTAAAGCAAAGGACTCAGTTGGGTGTGGGGGTGCACACCTGTCACCCCAGCACTCCAGGAGGCCAAGGCAGGAGGATCAAAACTCCAGCCTAGCCTGGACAATTTAGCTATTTAGTGAGACCCTGTCTCAAAACAGAAAAGAAGGGCTGGGGATGTACTTCAGTGCAAAGGTTCTGGGTTTAATCTCTAGGATGGAAAAGAAGAAAAAGGAAAAACAATTTTTTATGCTGTGTTGCCTTTACTTGCTACCTGTATGGGGACCTTCCCTGTTGAAGCCACCTTGATTGGTACACAATTTACATTTATTTTCATGGTCCTGGGGAATCAAACCCGTGGCTCCCTCTCTTCCTCTGAGCTGTGCCCCAGCCCACATTTTTCCTCTTATTTTTGTCCCTGCTATACCCAGCAGAGCCCCAGAAATGAAAGCCCTAGGCCCCTGGGCTGCGCCTTGCTCTCTGGGGGCTGAGATGCCCTTAGGAAGCTGTGCCTTGGTGATGTGCTTGCCACTGTCTGCCCACTCAGATGGCTTGGATCTAGATGTCTCTGGGCCTCTGTGACTTTGGGTGGAGGCTGTCACCGCGGTGCTCTGGGAGGCCACTTCTCCCTCCAGCTCCTCCCTTCTTGCTGCTTCCTGGATGCCTGGAGCTGAGCAGTCGTCCTCTGTGAGGCTGCCCTGGCATGGAGCCAGCCACACAAGACTGAAACTGTGAGCCCAAATAGCCCTCTCCTGCCATAATTCATGAGTGTCCGGCGTTGTATTCCAGCCTCAAGACAGCAGCTCGGGGAGCCGCTCACAGGCCGAACGGCCTGAGACCAAAGGGGCTGGAGGCGACATCAGTATCAGCAGTGAGTTCACCGTAATGATGAAATGTAGCCCGACACTGCACAAATCCACGGCCAGTGGCTTCCTGGGTAACAGCCACAGGGCAGCCTCCACACACAGCCCAGCCACCCGCTGAGGTGAGGCACTGAGAAATGTTCTCCACTGGTGGACTCAGCCCTGGCTGCTAAGCCGGAGCCTGAACAGGGCTCCCCACTGTGACAGTGAGAATTAAAAACAGAGGCTATCTGGTGTCAGAGGGACCTGAGCTCACACTCTGCTCCTCGCAAGACTGAGTCAGCACGCAGAAATCAAGCTGAATTTAAACTCTGGAAGGAGTTTTGTTAAAGTTTCTCCAGGTGAGTTAAGGGGATGTTAAGCCCTTGATGGGGTGTGGCTGATGTGGGAAGCGGCCAACCATGGGCCTCAGCTGCCCCGGCGGGGCTGGATGGGAGGAGCAATGTCAGGGGTCGGAGTGGCTTGGGCACAGGGGCACTCCTCACACACAGGGTGTAAGACAGTCTCCGACTCAGCTGCCCTTGGCCTCTCCTGTGTCCGTCTCTGGCAGTGGCTGCCTGGAGTCCTTCAGTGGGGGCTTCTGGGAACTGGGTGGAAGATCCTTACCCGGCCGGTGCAGGTCACATTCATAGCCTGGGGCAGGCATTCTGGGTGGCACTGGATGCACTCAGAATTCTCCACGAACTCCCTGGGCTCCCTGGGGAAGGAGAAGGGAGATCAACACTCTGGTGGGCATCAGGGAATGCAGATCACCTCTCCTCAATGTTCAAAATCACTTTAGGCAGAGGGCATAGAGCTAGGACTCTAAGACTGCACTGTAGCATTACCCAAATCCCTGCTCAGCCCAAGGAGCTAACACATTAGGTTCCTTTACAGCTGTAGCACTTTCCCAGCATAACAAGGGCAGCTGCTGTATACTGAGCAAGCAAGACAAAAATGACAAAAAGTCCTGATCAGGGGTCCCTCCTTCTGATAACAGACTCAAGGTTAAGGGGAAGAAGAGGCCACTGCAGGCCAGGGGCAGGAAAGGAAGGCAGAGTGTTAACTCATGCAGTGGTTATTCCTCAGAAGAGGAAGTGTTGAATACAGGCATCAGAGTTTTTCCTTGCAATATCTTCAACCTTCATTCAGATGTGTAGACCAAGGTGCATCTGTACTGTAATATTTTCAGCTGCTGCACAATGTACAAATAGATGTCCCTGGGGTTCCTTGAGCCAAGCAAGGGGCAAGAATGTTATAGCCTAACCCTGTGCGAGTCGCTGCCCTTTAGGCAGAGAATCAATGAAACCAAACAAGACAGTGGTGTTCTGGGGTCACTGCTGAGGGGCAGGCTGCCGCTGGACACTGGGAGATACCTGGGCTTCTGGGTGTGGTTATTTTAATTTTCTTGGATCTCAAAGGACTTGAAAGCTCAAAACATGGATGTCTATTTTCAGCTAGATACTCCTCCTTGGAGCTGAGGTCGCAGTCAGGTACCCAGACTGTTCTGGGCCTGCAACAAACAAGGGCCTGGGGCGAGTGGAAAGGGAGAGCCCCACCACCACCCGCAATTCCCAAGTGTCTCTCCACCCCAGTTATGTCCGCTTATACATATTTTAGAATTGCTGCTTCCTCTCTACCCTACCGTCTGACTTTCCAGTTAATTCAGTTGTGGGAAACTTCACACCAGTGCTGGGCTTTTCAGTACCTACAGACTGTCCCCTTTACTGATTGCAACTGAACTTATCGAGCATCCTGCAACTCATTTGTCACTTCATCCCTTCCACTCGGTGGCCAGCGCACACCTGGGAGGCATGGAGAGCAGAACTGACCAGGAGATGGCATTGGTGTTAGTGGACTGGACACCCAGGGGTGTATGGGCCACACGGGAAACATCAGCCCCCCATGCTCTATCAACTGGAACCTTGGTGCCAGTTAGAAAAATGTAAGGAAGAGAGACTTTATAAATTGTTGGGCTGGAGTAAGTAAGGAAAAAAGGGCCTGTTCCCTGCTGTGCAGAGCAGTTTGTCATAAGCCTAACATTCACGCAGACTGAAGCTTTAGACAATTGGGAAGAGTCCACCTAAAGGTTGTGACCCCTCACCAACCCCATGCGTGACCTGGGCCAGGTGGGGACAAGGAGCGCTCTTACCCCTCGAAGATGTTGCACCTGGCCACACACTCCCTGCCCCGGCTCACATTCCGGCAGGAGACGCAGTCCCGGGGCTCGGGGCCCCAGCAGCCCTCAGAGGAGCACAGTGGGTGGCAGATGTGGCCATCAGCCTCTGGAAGACACAGGGCATGGGGCAGGGGCAGAGTCAGCTGGCCAGTGGCAGAGGAGACCATCCCTCCCAGGTTTGTGCAGGCAGAGTCGTCGGCCCGGCAGAAGCAGGCCTGGGGTCACAGCAGGCCCTCGAGGGCCAATCCCGCTGTTGTTCCATGACAAACACCCTGTGGTCGCCTGCTGCCTGCCAGACACCGTGCCTAGGCACCACACACGGAATTTCATTTAGCTGAGGAGCGCCCTGTGAATCAGGGGATTCACCACAGCCCTTTCCCTCTCCTGGGGCCTTGGGACTCAGTGCCCTCCACTCCCCATCCCATGCACCGCCTTTGGAAACAGCATCTTGAGAAGAGGCCCAGGTTGGGCTCCAAATTGTGATCCTCCTGCCTCAGCCTCCCAAGAGAACACCACCCTGCCCAGCCTATCAAAGCCATTTCATGGATGAGGAATCCTGAGTCTTAAGAGATTAAGGTCGCTGGCCTACTTTGCAAGCCTGGGCAGGACAGACTAGAGCTGGAACTCAGGGCAGCTTCTTCAGTGGGAAGGGAACATGCAGAGCCTGGCCGTACACAACAGCCTACGGGGCTGCTGGACTGCTCCAGTCGATTGGAGCCGAAAGCCTCGATGTGAAGGCTGCCTGTCCTGCTCTGGGCGTGTGGGATGTGTACACCCACCTCGGTCATCACAGGCTGCAGTGAGCAGGGAGCAGCCTCCAGGCAGTGTCACAGAAAGCCACCGATATCTAGCTTAGTTCTTTAAATTACAAACAGCTGGGAGCTCTAACCTCAGGCAAATTTGCCCCACAAAAGGAGAAGGAACGCTCTGGAGACAGCGCCTGTGAATCCCATGCTAACCCATAATTAGGACAGTGCAGGTTTTAATTGGCTTCTTAAGGAATGGAAAACGTGACTGAAATGTTTATCCCTCTCGTTCTACCCTAGAATAAATGACTCGCAGGGGCTGTTTGCACAGTCAGGGTGGGGGCACTGGTCACTTACTGCAGTCCTTTTCACTCCTGTTGTTTATAATTTTGGTTTTCTGCCCAGAAGTCCCGAACAGTTTTCTCCAGTGGATGGTGTTGGCATAGCACAGATGCCGGTTCCCAGAGACAATGACGTCTCCGTCGCTGATCTCCTTTAGGGAGCGCAGTCCCAGGGACGTCAGGTTCAGGCCGACCACAGCAAGGGAAAACTGGCCGCTGCGTGGGGAAAGAACTGACTGAGCATGTTCTAGGACAGGGGTGCGCAGCCAGGGCCTGTGGGAGGCCGCCCTATGCTTCGGGCCTGAGAGTGGACGCTCCTGTCTTTCACCTCTGAGGCAGCCTGGGAGGTTGAACAAATCTCTTCAGGCCACTATATTTTGCTGGACATCGAGGACGTGTTCTGGCCTCTGACACAGCCAGCCTGCCTATGCCCAGGGCAGCTGCAACACAGGGTGGGCTGGGTCTTCCCAAGGGGCAGAGTTGGGGCTGGGGGCAGGCACGCTGGAACCAGTGTCATCCTAGCAGGGGGACTGGTATCACTGGGCTTCTCATTCAAGTGGGAACAGAGACAGCCCTGACATGCTCAAATCCCTGCCATCGCTGGTGCTGTGGCGCAGCCATCTGAAGACCCTGCCCCACGCCCTGGCGCCTGCAGGATCCTGGGCAGGGAAGGTGTCCCGAGCGCCCAGCAGAGGGCCTTCCAGGGCAGAGCGGCAGCTCGAGCTCAGCTTCACAGGCCTGCAGCCAGCACGGTGTGGAGGGTGGTGCACAGCTGCTGTGTGTGGCTTCTGATTTTCTCTCTTACTGGACAACATGACTTGGCCTTCAACAGTATGTAACAGTGCTTGTAACAGATTGTTTCTATGGCAGGGTTGACCTAAAGACCTTCCCTTTCTCGCTCTCTGAATCACTTTCAGAGTTGGAACAGTGGAAATCTTGGGGAAAATAACAATCTCTCCGCCCTGACAGGATGTGCGGAGCCTCAGCTGCATGGTGAGACATCATCAGCCAGACGCAGTCACTCCACAAGCCCTGCTCTGTGTCTCCCCAAGGTCTCCCGGCTTTGGGGCATTGGGGAAGATGCAGACCAGGTGCAGGTCGGAGGGTCTGGGAAGAGCTAGGACTAAGTGCAGTGGGGGCTGGGGATGGGCACTGAGGGGGCAGATACATGCAAGGAAGACAGCAAGTGTTGAGTAGCTGACAGCACCACTCACCCCTGTGCCCTCCTGCCGAGGGCCCTTGGTCTGAGTCTCAGCAGTCATGAAAGGGGAGCTAGGGGAGGATGCAGCAGGAGTCTCGGCACTACTGCTGCAACTCCTCTGAAAATCTAATTTCAAAATAAAAACACACACACACACACACACACAAATCAGCCAGCTTCGCTGCGGCCAACTTACTGTTGCTTTGTCCGGCCACGGATGATTTCCAGGTTCTCAAACGCATGGAGGTTGGTCCTGTTCTCGGGCCAGGCCTGAATCAGCAGGAACCCTGGAAGGCAGAACAGGGCCCAGACACAGCATGGGGCACGGCTCTTTCCAGAGGGCCTCCTCTGGGGCCCCTCCTGAGACTGTCACATGGGGGTCAGTCGGGGATCTGTCCTCCCCTCCTCCTCCCTGCTCTGTGACTGATGTGCTGGGGCCTCAGAGGTGCCAGTCTGGGCCAGAAAGTGAAGGACTGAACAGTTCCCAGCCCGAGCATCCATGTCCTCCCCATGCCTGTGGGGAAACTATCAGCAAATTAGCCCTAAACAGTGGACTCTCAGGGCAGCACCTCGTGTGGGGGGAGGAAGCACTGCCGAGCTCTCCCCCGGGAAGCACCAGCTCCACGGAGGCTGCGGATGCTCACAGACCTGTGATTTCCTTCACCGTCTTCAGGATGTCCAGCTCCTTGGGGTCCAGGGGCTGCGTGCGCGTGAAGGAATCCCTACAAGGGTGGCAGAGAGTCAGCTGCTGGTGGACACAGGCTGTTCTGCTCCGTGGGGGGCACTGAGGGCCACTCACCCCCGAAATGCCACCGGGAGGATGTGCAGGTCCCCACTGATGGTTGTGCAGTTCCTGAAGTGCTTGATGTTCGTGGCGTTTATGGAAAGTGTGTCTTTAAACTCCCCAATTCCTATTCCATTGCAAACTGAGGAGACAGAAGTTGGCTTCACTCACCCGCAGAGTTAGCAGCTCTGGGGGTCACAGGCAGCAGGAGCAGGGAGGGGCCAAAGCCAAAGCCGTGAGGACCCTTGCCAGGCGCATCCCTTCCACTCGGTCACACAGTCACTTGACAGACACTGGGGGAGTCCAGGGTATCAGTACCCCTGGCAGGCTCTGGGCATGGACAGGCATGAGCAGGTGCCACCTTCTGTCCTTGTCACAGCCCCTCCTGCTGCCCTGAGTTGTGATCTGATTGCCCAGGGACCCTAGTGCCTCGCTTCCTCCTTAGCCCCTGGGCCACTTGTCTCTGTGCCCTGCTCCTGTGGCTCTGCCCACTGGGCTTTCTGGACCAGTGCCTTTCTGAAGCCTGGGTCCAGCCTGGGCAACTCAGTGACTTTTTGAGACACTGTCTCAAAAAATGAAAAGCTCAGTGTGAAGGCCTTGGGCTTAAACTCCAGTACTAGGAAAAAAACACAATGTTAGCAGAATGGTGTGCTCGTCTGGTGGTGGCTGCGAGTGCCCCGACAGGGTCAGGAGGGTTGGCCTCACCCTGTAGGTCCCTACCTTTGCGACAGGGCCCTTCGCATTTTTTGCACTTGCGCACGCCGTCTTCTTCCATCTCATAGCTGTCGGAGCTGCAGGCCCGGACACAAGAGCCGTGGTCAGTCACCACGTAGTTCCCTGCAGGGACAGAGAGTGGGTGGCAAGGGTGGCAGGTGGCCTTGGCCCAACAGAAGTCCTCATGTTCTGCCCACTGGGTGGGGAAGGAGTCAGTGGCCCTGTGCTGGAGTCACCTAGAGGACACAACTTGAAAGGCAAGGGGCCACTGCAGACCTGAAGAGGGGGAGGGAGGAGAAGAAGGAGGAAGGAGGAAGGAGGGGAGGGGAGGGGAGGAGGGGGAGGGAAGGAGGGCAGGGAGTGCAAAATGGCTGCACTTGTGGTGGAGTCTCCCTCACCCTCCAAACCCTCCTTCAGGGTCGCATGTCCCCTGGGGCAGGGGCAAGGCCCCCAGGGGCTGAGTGCTCCCCTGCCTGAGTGATTTCTGGGAGGCAGCCCTGTGTGTCCCCAGGCAGCCCTCGGCATAGGTCTTTTTTTCACTACAGTTAAATTTTTCCATCTACAAACCCAGCAGGACAAACCTTCCCTGTCAGGGATACTCCGCCCCACTCTCCCCTACAGGGACCAGAATGCAGGCCACATGGAAACCCAAGCAAGGTGAAGAAGAGGAGCAGTGCTTCTGCAAGGCCCTCATGGTGCAGCTTCCGGAGATCTGATCTACTCGCTGGCTCGCTGGGTGCACGTCTGTGGGAGCCTAAGCCCAGTTCTGGACCAGGCTCTCCACAGGTCAGGTGGTTCCAGGAATCTGAGTGCCTCACAGTGATTGTGCCCGTGTTTCCAGTTGCGCTCTCCCTCTTGCACCCCATGAGAACCTACGGTCCTGACCTGGTGTATTCCAGTTCCTAAGAGGCCATGGACTGATGCTGTGGGGCCCTGGAACTGCACAGTCTGCACAGCCAGACCACGGCCATGGCCAGAGCATGGAGAATGGGGTCTAGGTGGTGGCACCTCTTTCGGTGTCCACACTCAAATGCACCAAGAGGACTTTGCGTGGTGAGCAACAGTGCCCTCTGCAGGAGCACAAGGTCACAGCGACCCCAGGCTGTACAGGGCAGGGGCAGGATGCGGGGACTCACGGGGACACTTCTTCACGCAGGTGGCGCCGAAGCTGTACTTCCCCTCAGGGTTGACGTCCATCTGGTAGGTGGTGGGGTTGTAAAGCATGAGTGGTGGGCAGGTGTCCTTGCAGGTTGCCTCATCGCGGAACCTGCGGCAGACCTGTATCGGGAGGGACAGGATGCACTGGTCAGGGGACAAGGACACCAGCACCCAGAAATGGTGCAGTGATGCTCGGGTACCAGGCTGGGAACCTAGGAGGCTCAGGGAACCCAGAAAGTGCTTCCAGGGAGCCAGAAAACTGCTCTTAGAGATGAGTTCCTTACACTCCAGCTGCTGTGAGTTACAGGCACGGGCAGAGAAAATGAGTATCTGAGGAAAGAGCCCGCTCCTCCCAGCAGTGGCTGCAGAGCGACCTTACTTTTAGACTCAGTTTAAGCTGGGCTCCCGGACACGTCTGAGCTGCACCAGAGTTTATTAACCCTTGAGGTGGAAGGCCGCTGGGGAGCCGGGCAGACAATAGGGGGCAGCTTTCTAAGGAGCCGTGTACAGTCTTCTCCTTCCAGCTGCCCAGTAGAAGCAGCCTGCACCAGCTGAGTCCAGTCTTCTTTTCATTCTGGAATCACCCAGGGCCTTCACACTGAGTCCATCCCCAGACCTAGTTCATTTTTGTTACATTTTTGATCACTAAATCGCTAGAGTGCCCAGGAGAGGTTTGAACTTTCAGCCTTCCTGCCTCAGTCCCCCAGACTGCTGGGATCCCAGATGTGCCCTTGCCTTCCCTGAAACCACTGAATGGCAGGAGTCCAGCTGAGGGTGGACCTTCTCTTCTGGGGCCTTGAAGAGGTTTGCTGCCAGATGCTGACCCTGAGTCCTATCCCGCAGCCCCGATGGGTCTGGGACTTCCGGGATGTCCCTGGTCTATAGCCATGTATGGTGCCCGTAGCCCATGGATACGGTGAGCTTCTGCTCCGGCCTTTGACAGCTGGGATGTGCACGAGGCCAGTGTGGTGGGGCCGGGTCTGCCTCAAGGCCTCAGGTCTTACCAGGCAGTCGCTCTCCCGCGGCCCTGTGCAGCCGGCTGCACACTGGTTGTGGCAGCAGTCGCTGGGAGATTTGCCACGGCAGCGCCCAGAGCACTGCTGGGCACAGATGATCTTGGTCACTGAAACAAGGAAGAGAGCAGTTACTGGGAGCTGAGCTGAGCGCTAGGGGGCCGGCCATGGGGCATGGTGGATGCAGTGGCTCAGGAGCCAGTTTCTAGTGTCACATTCAGACGCAGCCCAGTCGTGACCTTCCTCACGACCCTCCTGAGGACCTTCCTGATGACCTTTCTGAGGACCGTATGACTTTCCCGAGGACTTCCCTAAGGACCTTCCTTATGACCTTCCCTAGGACCTTCCTAAAGATCGTGACCCTCCTCATGGCTTTCCCCCTGGGGTTGTGTTTTCCTATCTATTTCTAACTAAAGAGAACTGCCCCAGTCAAGTCCAGCTTTCAGACCTCCTTGATAAACAGGCCATGGCTGGAGCAGACTATGTCCTCTGCAGAGCAGAAAGCAGGTGCACAGGCCAAAGTCCCCACAGCCACCGCACAGCGACACCTGGGGTGGGGGCCAGTGTTGAAGCGCACATGTCCGCCGGGTCCTTGGCCATAAAGCCTGTGAGCGGGCCGCCATGATCTGTAACCTAAACTCTTTCTGAAATCTGGTTCTCATGAAAGTGCTTTCTAGGGAGTGCTGCAGACTTTCGGGCAGGGGGCACCCAGGGCAGAGGGGCAGCGGCAGCATGGTGAGCATGTGGACAGCAGAGTGTGCCAGTCCCAGGGGAGCGTGCGGCCCTGTGTGTGGCGCCAGGGACTGGGTGCAGGGGCTCTCGCTGGTTACGCTGGGGACGCCAGGATCAGCTTGCAGTGGTGTCACCACGGGCTGCTGGCCGCTGGTGCCAAGGCAGGAGGCTCCCTGCAGTGCTTGCCCGGGTCCATGGGGTGGCCACATGGGGATTTGGGCTCTGCTCCCAGGGTGGAAGGGTGGGTACAGGCCACTCACTCTGTGTCACACTCACATTTCTGGCAGTTCTCCTTGCCTGGGCCCCAGCAGCTCCCATTGGGACAGCTCGGATCACACTTTTGGCCTGAAAGGTAAACATCGCTGTCAACTGTCATCTCAGCCACAGTAAACTGACAGGTGGCTGCTGGTCCCTGGGGCTGCCATGTCCACAGAGAAGGAAGAGGCTGGGGCTGGGCTGAGGTGGGCAGACGGGGCATTGCTGTACGAGTGGTGCCTGTCCAGTGCTAAGGGTGAGGGGCTTGTAGGGTGAGGGGCTTGTAGGGGCTTGTAGGCTTCTGATCGCCCTGCCATAGGGCGATCAGAAGCCTTTCCCCCCAGGGTGATGCCTTTCCCCCCAGGGGAGTGGAAGAAACTGGCTCAGGAGGGGCGATGCCCAGGTGGGCTAGGAGAGTGTGACAGGGTCTGCAGTTCCCGGGACAGTGGTGGTAGGCGAGGGCCAGTCCTCACCAGCCCTGCTCACAGGCTTGGGCCACTCAAGGCCTTTGGAGGCCACTGGCTGACTTCCTCCGGGGGTCCTGGGTAGCATCCATGCCTGTAGTTGGGACAGAGGCTCCCAGCAGCACTGTGGGAGTTCGGGGCAGCCAGGGCACAGAGTCTGGCATTCCCCACAGGGTGGTGGGCAGTACAGGCTCCCAGGACCAGCAGCGATACCCACCCCCTCCCCGTGGCCTGCTCACAGCCGTCACTGCCGCAGTCACGTGGCCACCCGTGAGTGGCTGCTGTGTCCCTGGGTCTCACCCAGGGCAGGCGATATGCTTCCTGAGTGGTTTTGTTTTAGGTGTGGAATGTGTGCTCACTTACAGCCGCTCTGAGGGCTCTGCAGGTCCAGCGACATGTTGCTCAGGAAGCGGTTGTCCACGATGTCCCGCCACTGGATGGTGTCCACGCTGCAGAGCACAGGGTTGTTGCTGAAGCGCACGGCACCATGCAGGATCTCTGTGTGGACGAGGAGAAGTGAGCGGGCCCGGCACCTCCAGGAGCACGGAGAGCACAGATGGTTTCCCGCACCTGCGTCCCGCCAGGAGATGCAGGGTGCACGAGGTGGGGGGTCCATGGGAGCCCCGCAGACACCACTTGGGTTAGGGCAGCACACACGGGTCCAGAGGGAGTGTAATTTCAGGTGTCGCAGGGAGCAGGGTGGTCGGTGCAGCAGGGTCAGACCCTGTGTCCTGGGCCCACTGAGCCAGGCAGGCAGCACGGACAGCTGGCATGGGGGGCAAGTTGGGGGGAGGCTGTCACAGCTCTGGGGACCCATGCCATGAGGGCAGATGCACCTTGAGCACCAGGGCCAGTGGAGGGACGGGGTGAGTCTTTCCTGGGGGCAGTTGCAGGGACACCAGGGATGACAAAGACACTGCCCACATGGCAGAGGGAGCTCGGCCAGGAAGGCCAGGCCTACAGAGGGAGCACTGCATCTGTGAAGGCAGGGGAGCACTGTGGTGACTTCTGTGCACAAACACTCTGAATTGGGAGGCAGAGCACATCTGTAACCCAAGCACTCAGAGAGGCCTGACAGGGTGGAAAGTTCCAGCCTATGGGCAACTTAGTGAGGCCCTGTCTCAAAATTAAAAAATGAAACACAGGAACAAAACAAGAATTGGAGATACAGCTCTGTGCAAAGGCCCTAGGTTTGGTATACAGTGCCACACACGTACACACTCAGATAAAATAAAAAAGAAATAAAATCAGAAGCCTCCCTCACTTTACCAGGCCCTGGTTTCCTCCCACAGGAGCCTCCCCTCTGTCCCTCTCAGGGAAACCTGAGCTTCTCCCAGGAAGTCTTCATCCTGGTCCTGATTGCCCAGCACAGCCCTGCTCAGGGCGCGTCTCCCTGTGGCAGGGTGTCTAAGTCCGGCAGCCCTAGCAACTGGTGCCTTCTCCTCCTGCAGTCCTCGGCACCACAGACAACCCTGGGCACAGCCACTGCTGCCTGGTAACCTGTCTCGGGTGGCAGCACCACTGCTATGGACCCTGAGGCCTGCTCTGTGGTTGTCTGTTACCACCATCCATCTCTTACAGTGCCTAACTTATCAAGTGTGCTACCGTAGGAAAGATGCGCAGGGGAGAAGACAGTGCACCTGGGAGTCCCGGCTGTGTTTCTGGGGACAGCGGGGATGTAGCCATCCTTCGTCCCATGTGCATAGCTATCCTACAGGGGAGCTGGCCAAATTCAGGCCATCGCCCACCCCGTGTCCTGGGGCCCCTGGAGCCCCATCTCGGGCTCTCATCTGCCCTCCCCTCAGCCCTCAGCACCTTCCCCCTCTGGGTGGGCATGCAGGTGGCCCTCTCGGACACATCTTTGCGGGGGAGCAGGGCTTCACCTCTGAGGGACCCCACCTCTCGCCTCACGCGTGGCTCACCCTGCAGGCTCCTCAGGGGCAGCTCCCGCAGCCCGGTCCTGTTAGCATTGTTGGCGCTGCCGTAGTTGGACAGCACGGCCAGCGCGTAGGTGTTCTCGTAGAGCACGTTCCCACGCACGATCTGCAGGTTCTCCAGCGGGATCCTCTCCACAGTGTTGAGGGCGACAAGTACGTAGCCGGCCACCTCCTGGATGGTCTGGGGATGAGTCATGACAATGCCATTTCTAGACAAAAGACTCGAGGATTCTAGGTCTGCCATGGGCCCAGAGGCCCCAGGTCACCTCCCTGCATCGTCACACACAGGGTCAGCAAATGTAGTCATGTGGGGGCCGGTGGAGGAAAGGGACACGACAGTATTGTGACACTTGTGCTTTTGAAGCAAGGTGGCAATGGCAGCGTGCCCCATTTGGGAGCATGATGAAAAATAAAAGGGGGTAGGGGACTGGAGGGAGAGAGCTGAGAGGAGCGAGAGACCCAGAGAGGAGAGAGAAGCAGGACAGGAGCCAGAAAGCCAGCCAGAGGAAAGGCAAGCCGATCTGCCCCAGGTGGCACCAGCACCGAACTCGGGGACCTGCTTTCAGACGGGCGGAGCCCAGCGCTGGCGCTTGGCCTTGGTCCTCAGTGATGGTTGGGAGTGTGCATGTCCTGGGCACAGCCAGCAAGCACAACTCTCACAGACTTTGTTACTGTCAGTTTAAGGACCAGTGAGTGGAGACCCAGAGTGCCACGCCAGCCTGAGGCTGTCTCCAGCTGCCCCAGCTCTGACTTGACCCCTGCTGGTGCAGTGTCCTCAGAGAGTGCTCCTCTGTACTTTCCTTCCAATGTAACTGCCACAGCAGATGTGACCACGACTCAGGTGGGCCCCAGCCTCCCTCGCTCATGGCCAGCTCCGCTGTGTTTGAGCGGTCAGACGCACTGCACTGACCTTCAGGAAGGAAAGGTCATAGTTCTTCTGCACATAGGTGATCTCCAGATTCCCCAGCACCACCTCACAGTTGTTGAACATCCGCTGGAGGCTCAGGAAGTGGTCTTCAAAGGTGCCCAACTGGGTGAGCTTGTTGCTTGTACCTTGGCAAACTGGAACAAAGGTAAAAGACAGACCTCATGAAGTGTTAAGCAGCAAAACTAAAAGAAAACAATATTTGCTAACTTTATGAGCTATAGAGACTCAAAGTGTTAATTTTTTTCTCTTCTTTTTAACATAAAAATATTGTTTAATTCACACTGACTGGAGCATACAGTTTAGGCTGGCACTGAATTCACTTTGTAGCCCAAGCTGGCCTCAGACTCACAGTGGTCCTCCTGCCTCAGCCTCTCAAGTGCTGGGATTACAGGTGTGTGCCCAGCACAGTGTTAATTTTGATCATTGTACACCTCAATGCCAATGTGCTAGAGGTCCAAGATTATATTGGGTGTAATTCAAAATAAGAGGAAGAGCGCCTCTGTGTACCTGGGATTGCGTTACATTAAAATACACAAGGGGAAAATGGTAAGAATTCAAGTGGGAATAGATAAAAGACCTAGAAAGCTTTTAAAAAAGTACAAGCCTACAGGATCCCTCATCAACAACACAGGAAGTGTTTAGATTGTGTAATTACAAGGTTGAGTTAATAACTCTGCAATGCACATTTTACTTTGCAACACTTAGCATGTCACATTGTTGTGCACATGAACACAGGAGTACACATGAACACAGCAAATACTAGGCAGTATTTAATATTTTCTGACCATGAAATTGTCCACCTAAAATCAATGACAGCTACGTAATTGAAAAACCCAGATTTAGGGGGATTTAAAATGTTTCTCTAAACACCTGCATCATAGAACAAAGCAAAGGTCTGATTATGGAGCAGTTAGGGTATTGAAGAGTGTCACATTTAAACCCTCGGCTTGCCAGCAGCCAGCACACCCCTCTGTCTGCCCAATGTATACCCCTTGTCACTGTTGCCATGTAACCCTGGCACTTGCCACTCCTTGAAGTTTCAAGACATCAGACTTAATCCAAGAAGACACTTTAAGGGGCTAGAGCTGAGGGATGGACGCACACTCAGTGGACAGTCAATGTTGAGGAGTGAAGGATAGGACTGCGATCAAAGTCTGGGAATGGACCTGGCTCATCAGAGACACGCTTCGGTAGAGATGCTTGGGGCTTTCGGAGCAGGGAGCCAGTTAAGGGCCCACACTTCGAACCCAAATTATCAGCAGAGTAAAGGGACAATGGCCTCTGGCTGTGGACATTAGATCGAGACCTGGCCTGCTGAGTTGTGCCTGACAGACAGGAGTCAAGTCATGGCGCACAAAGCGAGCTCGAAGTTAGCACTGCTCAGCACTTCTCTCAGTACCGCCTCAGAAGGTGCCCTGGGACTTTATAGGCTTCCTTTTCCCACCCCATGGGAACTGTTCTGCCAGTGTCATCTGTCTACTCTTGCTTGGCAGAGCCAGGGCAGTGGGCACAAGTTCAGACACTGTCAAGTCTACATGACATGAACCATAAGGTGGTCTCCACATCCTCTTTGACTCTGGGGATTTCCCTCTCTTCTTTTTGGGCTGTCATCCAAACTCAGCAGAAGACGCAGAAGACGTGGAACCTATGGATACTGACAATATAGAGTCCATATCTGCAGAGGTAGGAAGGTTCCATAATTCCTTTTGTTACTGACCCAGTGTCTCTGGTCAGCAGCCTCAAGGTGGACCAGTCCTGGAACTGCTCCAAGCACAGACAGGACTGGAAGTGAAGCACCTCCCGGTGACAAGGTGCTCAAAGTTGTTAGCAGGATGCAGGTACCAGGTTTGAAAATAGCACATGACTTCTCAGCAGGTGTACTGTGGAACTTAAGTGGCTTTCCTAGCTGACAGACAGTGGGCTCCCCTCTTGTTCTGACTGAGCAGCTGCGGCCCAGGTCACCATGAGTACTGGTCATACAATTGGTGCCAGCAGGACAGCAGGGCCTGCCGGCACCAAGCTCGAAGCAGGTTTCAGAGGGCTTTGGTGCAGACGATGGGACCCATCGTCTTCTATTGTGAATGACACACAGCATTGCCTTGCAGGTTTCTCTTCCCTGCACTAAGAATTTTTATTTTCAACCTAATGAGTAAGTGAATGTCAGTACAGTGTGGCATCTAAGATCTGTACATCACAAAAACTAATTTAAAGATTGTATTTGTGCTTTCATTCACTTATTAAAAATGCTCACCGAGCACCTAGCTTATTCTTTATGAATAGGTATAGTCCTGCATTGTCTACAATAAGGATGAATCACTTTCACATACAGAAAAGGTGGGCCTGTACTTGGAAGAGAATAGAAACACTGCATACTATGAATGGGAATGTTAAGTCAGAAAACAAGTTGGCAAGCACCTAGACAACTGGTGTAGACAGGCAAATGTGCTCAAATTCTGTATCATGATGATTCCTTTTTAGAAAAGTTGTTCTGAGGAGACAGACATAAATATAGAGAAAGCTGCATGCAGGATGTTGTTCGTGGTTTACCTTTTCAACAGTGGTGAACAGAAAATTGCAAAGAAACCTAGATGTGCAGCCACTCAGCAGTCACATCTCGGTGACGAGGTAGCAGGAGACGCTGAGGTGACAAAGGCAGACCTTCCTGTGTGAGCTGCATCCCGGAGCTTTCATGCCAGAGTTGCAGGGAGCCGTTGAGGGCTCCTGCTGAGGTGCTCTGCCCATCTATGCAGAGGAGAGTGAGATTTGGGGAGAGGTGAGGGCTGGCCAGAGAGGTGGGTGGAGGATGCAGCTCAGAGAAGAGGGCATGCCCAGCAAGTTCGAGGCAGAGGGCTGTGTCCCCAGCATCCTAAGAAAAGGATGGCTTAGCTGCCCTTATCAATGCAAAGTGTAACCTTTATAATACAACACATCCTGTTATAATCTACAGTATGAGGAAACTTAAATGTGAAACCACTGATACAAACAACATTATTGAAAAAATGATGGCTAACTAGCAGATTTAAAACAAAACTGCCCAAAGCAAGAGATTTTAATTAGACCAGGAGAAATCAGCTTCACCACTTCCTCATGGTGCAATCTCTGAGCCAGGTATTCCTTGAAGAGGATGTTGAGAGGGTGACAAACCTGCTGGATTGCTGTGATGGTTGGACTGGACCAGACCGTTCAACTTTCCTTCACTTAACTGTTGAGAAGGGGGCAGTGATATAACAGGCATGACAGATGCTCGGTGCCCTTGGTTAAGGCACACTGCCCTCTACTCTCTCAAGTAGGTGCTTGGATCCACACGGAGCTAACTTAAACGTTAGCCATCAAATGCAGCCACTCTGCCTGTACACGAACATTTATCAGATCAGGAAATATAAAAAGGGAACGGGAAATCTCGTACTTCAAGAATTTTGTATAAATATGCATTTAGGACTTGCCATTTAAATAAGGTATTTGGTGACAACCTCGTTATTATTTTAGGTCTGTTTGCTTGAGAGGCAGACAGCTCATGTTTGTGTCAAGCAATGTGAGTATGATGGATGCTTGTGGCTTGCCCACAGAACTCCTGCAGCACTGGGGACAAACGCCACTGAAGCAGAGACAGCAGGTCCCGTGACTCGGGTCTCAGAGCCCTTATCCTGTGTTCTCGAGTTTTACTATGGGGATTTACCAATGTTTAGGAAGCTAGAGGAGCTGGTCCATGGACATGCTGGTGCCAACATTCACGGCACTTACTTGGTCTCCTGTTACTGCACCCGTCTGGTCCGGGTGTGCTTCAGAGTGAGGCGCAAGCATCCGCAGCTGCACTCGGCTCGCACCTGATTGCATATCAGTGCAAGTTCTAGTGGCTACCATTTCAAGGACACTGCACAGGCTGGATGGGGTGAGGCATGGCATCTGGTGTTTCTACAAATGCACAGCTTGCGTCTGCATGCATGAGTCCTGGAGAGGACTTTGCTGTCAGCCTGCCTACTTGTACCTGGTGTGCATGTAAGGCAGCCTGGTGTGAGCCCTCACTAGGGCTGTCCTGCCTGATTTAGAACTTGACACGACTGGGAGCATGCCGTTGTGGAAGGCCTGTTTCACAGCATGGCATTTTTGAGATTAATCTTGTTTGGTTGCTCTTAGTTTTTGTAACAGATCCAGGTGAGTGCAGTAAGCAAACTTTTCTGCATTGTACCCTGAGACATCTAGGGCAGACCTACTGTCTGTTTATTCTTTCTCTTCAGGAGCTGGGGCTGGTGGCCCATGCCTGTGATTTCAGCATTCTGGGAGGCTGAGGCAGAAGAATTGCAAGTTTGAGCACAGTCTGGGCAACTGAGCTACTTAGCAAGACTGTCTCAAAAAATAAAATAAAATAAAATAAAATAAAATAAAATAAAATAAAATAAAATAAAATAAAAAGGCTCTGGCGACATAGCTCAGTACAAAGGCCTTGTTTTCAAACACTGGTACTGGGGGAAAAAAGTGAAAAAGAAAAGCCTCTGTTTCATCTTCAGTGAACATGAGGAGCAATTTGCTTTCTTTAAGTGTAAAGTGCCGCTGGTTTTATGGAGTAGATTCTGTGGCCTTGTTGTGCCAGAACAAGGCACACATCCCTCCTTTCCCACAAGCCCGGGCAAATCTGTTACTAAGTGCAGCCTTAAACAGGTTTCCCACAGCTGCCCAGACCCACTCAGATACTTGGGGAGAATTCATGGTTGTTTTAATTTGCTGTTTTTGCCACTGCACATGAAGAGCTACTACGGAAGAAGGGCTCGTGTGTGCACGTCCCCCTGCCCATTCCCACAGACAGCTGTGGTTTGAGGCTGGAGCCACCTCACACCTCTGGGGCCGGAGCTTAGCTGACTCTGCAGTGTGTCTACTGCCTGAGAGTTCACCACAGTTCCGGGCTGCCGGAGGATGGCCTGATGGAGCTGCGAAATGTGTGTCCAAGGGCATCACCAAGCATCCACCAGCGAGGGGACTGGGGCACTAATGAGAGAGCCCCTTCTCTGGAAAGACCCCTTATCCGCAGGGTGGCTGTGTGCAGTGATGACGCATGCATGGGCTTTGAAACCCTGAATCTCCCTGTGCTCGGTTGTATGGACACTGAGGGTTCCTGCAGCAGTCGCCACCACGTCTCCTTCAGACCAGCGAGCAGTTTCCTTCCCCTGTGCAGGAAAACGACAATCTCAAGGCATACTCAAATCCACTTTTTGCAGGTGGTTGAATGGCAGGTAAATCAGAAGTGAAGTTGCTGCTAAGAATAAAGTTGGACTAAAAAAGGATCACAGGCAGCAACACTCACTGATCTCTAATCATAACTTGAGAGCCCACTGCGGGCCTGGAGCCTGCTCACCCTGGCAGCTCGCATCTCTGACTCTTTGTAGTTTAAACCCAGAGACATGGGCTGCAGAGAAACCAAGAGGAGCAGACAACTAGGCCGGGTATTTTGGGGTCTTCCTGGGTTGAGTGCTGAGCACTGACCCGGGCCCTTGGCAAGCACAGAGTTCTGGATGCAGCTTGGGGAGCAACGTGAACGCATGGCACATGGGGAGCCTGCGCTGCTTCCTCCACAGCCAGAGCCTGGACCTCCACCCTGGCAGGTCAGCTTCCCTCGCGCTCAGCCTGCACCTGCCCGCTCACGACAAACCCCTTGCACACGAGGGCATGCACTGGAGGGGCACAATGCCCCCTCCCCTCCCAGAGCAAGGCACTGGGCACCGAGGAAGCCACACAGACCTGGGGCCTTGGGTGGATTCTCTACCCAGGACCTGTGGCTGCTCAGAGTGCTGTTCCCGTGTTACTGTCCACTCAGAAGAGGGCCTTGCTGATTCGTGGGTGGTGTTGAGTGGAACTGGATTCATGGGCTGTGTGTGCGCGTGTTTCGTGTAATGCCTGCTTGAAAAGGAACCTTTTTCACTCACTCCTACTAATGCTCAGTACGCCTGTGAAGTTCCATCACTATTGGCAAGCACGAGGTCTCAAGTTCAATCCTTGGTACAAAAACAAACAAATAAATAACAACAACAACAACAACAAACAAAGAAGTTTCATCCCTAAACACAGAACTGTTTTGGGATAGACCTCGTCCCAGGGCAGAGACTTGAGGCTCCATGCTGGCATGAGCTGGGACCCACAGCTGTTTCCGGGGATCACAGGCCGGGAAGGACTAACTCAAAAATCACTAATAATTTCTGAGCTAACTCAGAGCCCAGCCAAGGTTCTGCCCTGCTCCTGACTCACATTCAGCAGATTCTTGCTCTAGGGTCCTGCAGTTGCTTCTGCACCCTGGGGGAGCCCTGATGTTCATGAGAACTACCTAAAAAATTGACAGTTCTTACACAAAGCCGCCTGCTGTTGTAGAGCTCACCTCTCTGTGAGCTGAGCCAGTGCGGGCAGTGCCAGCTACAGCTGGCTTTTTATTGCTCAGTCCAGGAAAGAGGGAGCTGAAGTGTTGCACAGGAGATTCCAGAGAAGGGGCAACACAGCCTTTCCTGGAAAAAACGAAGTGCTAGGAACTCAATATTGGAGCTTCGCAGGCTACTGCTGGCTGCTCTGCGCCTCAGTCCTGCTGGTGGGGTGTGTGCACAGCAGGGATGGGGCGGAGGATGTGCCAGGCTGTTCCCAGTGGAACTCCCTCCACCTGGGGCTGGAGCGGCAGCCGGCAGGAGGTCAGGAAGTGCAGGCTGGAGCCCTCTCCTGTGCTTTCCAGACATCAACCTGCTGGGGTGACCCACTTTCCAAGGTCCAGACTCCGAGGACTAAGCCTGTTTCCTCACCACGAAATAGGGAGATGGCACAGGATGCAAGCATGGAAACCCTCAGGGATGAGCAGGGCCAGGACAGCTGCTTCCCCTGTGTGTATGGGGCATGGCCAGCCTGCACTGGGCCTTGTGTGCTCTGGCCATGGACATCCAACCCACACTCCCCCACACCCGGGGTCCCCCTTCCCGACACCTAGCGAGGGGCTCTCATGTCCTGCTGAACCATGCCGAGCAGCAGCAGTCTCATCCTCCTGGGAGTCTGTGAAGCCACAGCTCTGAAACAGCTGTACCTCACGTAAACCAAAGCCTTGGCTTGACACGCCTGCAGTGCGGTCCTTGCCCCTCAAGCCCACAGATGTTCTAGACCCTGCTGTTTCTGTCCACTCTCCTCCCCAGTCCCAACCGCAGAGTCTCCCTCTCGTCCCCCAGGGCCCGGTTGTGTGTGGCTTCCTGGCACCCTGGTCTTGTCCCACACCTGCAGGGCCCTGTATGTGGGCTTCCTCGCTGTGCTCCTCAGCAGTGTTGCCTCCCTTGAGAGGTGACCTGTCACCTCAGAGCAGTGCCCAACACCATGCCTGCCTTGCCTTTCCTTGAGTTTGGTATTTCGAGACCTTCGGTGAGCAGTAAGAGATGAGTGTGGACTGCCGAATTAGGGAGGCGTCTGAATTCACACCACGTGTGTTTTCAGCAGCTTCCCCTCACATTTTAAGGAGCTGAAGAATCATATGACGGGATGTACTCTGGTCCCCTGTCAATGGCAGGACATGGGCCTGGGCACCACACAGTGGCTGGGGCTCTGCCCACCTAGCCAGCCAGCACCGGGCTGCCTTCCAGCAGGGCCGATGCTGGGTTCCAGTCTGGTTTGGATGATGAAGTAAGTAGCTTCTTTGCTAGGCCCTCACCTAGCCTTTAGATTCCTATCACATCCTAGGAGCCTAAATAAATGAGTAAATTTGCTAGTGATGGCAGATTCTGTTACTGAGGACCTGGAGTTTAAACAGACTGATATTTTCCAAAAACATGGCATCTGAATTAGTAGGCAAAATACATATCATTGCCTCATTATTAATTATTGTCTAAATGAATGTGTATGACATAGATGAACCACAAGATATATTTCATATTTTCTTCCCCCAAATTATTCCCTCCAACTTCTATGTTTTGACTTCGCTTGTGGAAAGCACTTGTAATTTTCTTCTTCATTATATATTCATAAATAACTTTTACACTTAAGTACAAAGACTAAGGAGAAGTTGTTTTACTAGACCAATAATTTTAGACTAATACTTATGCAGACTTCCTTATCTCTTAGTAAGAAACTATTTGAATTTCTTTTTCTCTCAGGGACAGTTAGAGACTAATCACAAGGAGACATATGAGCTGCTTTTTAAAAAAAATAATTTGAGGAGAGTGGAAATAGGAAACAAACCCAGGGCCTGCCTACTGAGCTGTTTCTCTAGCCTTTTTTTGTTTTATTTTGAGATAGGGCCTCACATTGCTAGTTTGCCTGAGCTAGGAAAGAATTTGTGATCCTCCTGCCTCAGCCTTCCAGAGCGCTAGGATCATGGGTGTGGCCCGCCACACCTGCCTACTAGGCTGCTTTTGGTTCTCAAAAGTACCTTTTAAAGAGCAGGCCCTGTTCAATGAGCCCTCAACATGCTGGTCAGGGAGCTCCACGACGAACAGGACTTCATCCAGCTGCTGGTGCTGGGGAGTCTGAGGGTGAGGTGGGCTTAGAACTCTGTTCCAGCAGAAGCTACGTCCCTGGGTCGTGTCCATGGGTGCAATCCAGGCTGGCTGCCCCGTCCCGTCTGACAGGACTTGTGGAGGGGGGAAGAGACATGACCACGGCTGGTGCCCTGGGGCATGGTGACTCCTATAAAGTGAGCACAGCTTGTGGGGTCCAGCACCCATGAGGTGGCCACGTGGACAGTCTAGGGAGTCTGTGAGGCCCAGGGAGGCATGTCTTACTTTCTTCTCCAGCCCACTGCCTGGAGATCAAGGCTGGTAACCAGAGAAGTGAAAAACTGGGTGTATGTTATGTCTTAGCTCAATTTGTCCTGAAGTTGTTTATTTTGGAGGATAGTCAAACCTTCTCAGCAGGCAGGCGGGTGGGCAGGCCGGTGGCAGAGGGGTCATTCCCTGGAGGCACGCGGGCCCTTCCTGAGCTAGTGCCGCACTGCTGAGTGACCACTTGAAGCACGATTTCTCCCCCTGAAGCCAAGACAATTTTCCACACAAGCATTTCTTTGTGAGCTCAATTACCTTTTACAATAATCTGTGCTCTTAGCCGAAGAACCACAGCTGTCTCGTGGGCGGAGGCAAGGGATAGGGATGCAGGATCCAGGACCTTGGGCCTCCCCCTCGGAAAATGTGGCGAGGCTTCCTCCATGGAAAAAGCACATTAGGGTTGGGTTCCACAGACTCAGATCGCTGGTGATGCGGCAGTGAAGGCTGTGGCTGCTGGGCTTGGGGGAGGGAAGACTGGATCCCCTCCCGCTTGCTTCCTCTCTCCTAATGAGACCCAGATCCTTGTGACAGGATTAGCTGCAGTTGTAATTTGATGTTGGGAACTGACCCAAAAGGTGAGAGCCCTAGCTCCTTCGCAGAGGAGACCCAACGCAGCGTCCCGAGCGGCGGGTTCCCACGCCGAGCAGGAGCGGGCTCGCCGTGCCGGGGACAGTGCGCGCCCTCAGAGATAAGATCGCGCCCGCGCCCTGTGCTTCGCATTTGGTGCCCACTGGAGTTAGAGGGGCATCAGGGTTTTGTGGAGGCTTGTGGCTCTCACGGTAAATTACGCGCCACATCTGCAGAGCTCTGCTCCCCTTACAAACAAAATGACGTTTATGAAACGCTTCGTTGTCTACCATCGTCTAAACTTGCAAACATCTACATCCTCCAATTCACGGCTGCCCGATACTTGAGCAAACAGGGAAACTGCTGAGGAACAGGTTCCCGGGCTGAACCAGTTCTGCACACTGGTTCTGCACTCGAGCTGCAGCACAGGCCACCTCAGGACACACTTTTTTCCTCACTGTGCCACGCGCCCTCATGTGACATGCGCGGGCTCCAGCCCCAGCGTTGGCGCCAGGATCCACACTACAGCGAGCTGCAGTATGCGCTGGGGAGTGAGGAGAAACCCTGGGCCTGGGCTCCGGTGAGGGCCCTGCTCCACGGAGCTGTAGACAGCATTGCACCCGGGTACGGTGGCCACGAGGACCCGGCTGGCCCGACAGAGAGAGAAGGGCTCCAGGGAGGAGGGCATGCAGTGCCCCCGTGATGGTGATAATGCGGAGTAACTGCAGCTGTGAGCCCTGCCACTTTCCCACCCAAGGTCACGAACACCCCGTGACCTTCCGGCTTGTGGCACCGCCAAAAATCTGGGAATGTAGCAGCAGAGTCAGGTGAACCTGTAGGGCCTGGGCCCAGCTGCGGGCAGCATTCAGCTTCCTCTGGAATTCTTTAGTCAGTTTCACAGCTAATTTTCCCTATGGGAACCTGGTAGACACTTGAAAAAAATTGCTATCAACAAAACATGCTGACACAAAGCTTTTAGGTTTGGTTGAAGAAGCAAGCGTGGAATGACACAGAAATTCTAGTGCCAATAGCAGGGAAGATGATCAGCAAGTCCGAACACTGCAAAACCACGGCTTATCCAGAGCAAGGGTTTCCCTCATCACCCAAGCTACACTTCTTTCTTCCTTTCTTTTGTTTTCTCACACTCTTTTCACTTTTTTTAATGGTAGGGATTGAACCCGGCCTTGTGCATGCTAAGCACTTGCTTTAACACTGAATCACACACCAGCCTCTCCCTAACTAGACTGTGGAGCTACACACGCACACATGTACACTCACATGCATGCAAGTATACATGGCTGCACACACATGCACACTCACAGACACACAGGAACACATATGCACACACTCCTGTACACACACACACAGAACTTTAATTCTAGGTGTGAGCTGAGAAAGACCAGTGACTCTAGTCTTTTATCCCCTACCCCAACATACACAGTCTGAGTCCTCTTGATTTCTCCCTCTCAGATAATGCATCTGGGATTTACACACACATTACATGGGAGACACATGGGCAGCTCTTCAGGCTCCTGCACGAGGTGTCAGGAAAGGGAGCATGGTGGAAACCTCTGGCTTTGGCTGCTAACTGCAATGGCACAAGCAGACCCTACAAGGTTTTATAACGTTTGCAAGTACAAACAGGAGAGTTTCTCTGCAGACTTTACAGAGAAAAGGAAGTAAAAACACCAAGAAGTTGTGAAAGACAGGTCTTCCCCAGGACACAAATGTGGAGCAGGGACATGAAGTATTTCTAGTTTTCTTCACACTAGTTTGGAAGAGGAATGATGACATTTTGGCAAATAGTTTCTTCATTGACTGGCCAGGTATTTATGCCTCCAAGAATGACTCTTTATTCCTTGGCCTTGACTAAAATGTCATCACACTCATTGAACCAGCGGGTCACACCATGGAGGGTTTGAACCGTGGGTCCCACTGTCCAGACAGGACACTCTGGATACAGCTGGATGGAATGGAATGGATCTCTTTCCTGTCTTCTGTGGTGATTGTGGAGTTAAAAATGTCAATCCATGGCCAGTCTCATTGGATCTCGCTGGCTGCTGATCACCCTGGCCATCACTTTGCAGTAACTCTGCATGCAGGTTATTCTGGAGGAACATCTGCACAGCAGGGTGTGCCACTTTGCACTATTGGTCAGTCAAGTTCGACGTGGATCAGATTTTCCTGAATGCAAAGCTCTGGGGCCCAGCGCTGGCATGACTCATTGTACAGATGATGGTGGCAGGACTTAAAGGAACGACTTCCCTGGCAAGAGGCACCACAGAGCCCTGCGCACCCACGTGTGGGAACAGTGCAAGCAGGTGAAGTGGACAGAGTGCGACAGGCATGGAGGTGGGGCGGTGGGAGGCAGGAAGATGTGGTGCAGGGCAGGGGGAGCTGCCCAGAAGCTCAGGCTGTCCTGCAAGGGCCACAAAGAGCCTGCCCAGCAGGACAAGAGGGCAAGGCCTGGGCACGGCTGCAGGGCGGGCCCTGGCCTCCTCATCCTGTCAGGGCACCACTGTACATCACTGCCCCTCCCATCTGGAAGTCGACTCTACGCCTCCTCCAATGCTCCTGGGGTGGCAGCGACCCAGGAAAGGACCTAATGTGGATGAGACAGAGGTCCCACACCTGACGGTCTGACCTGATGACGGCCAGTGCATGGTTGCAACTGGACAGGAAGAGACCACACATGGACACCCCAGTCTCCAGTTGGTCATGGCATATAATGATCCAAATATGTTTGAGACTGAATTAAGGACAGTTCACAGTTAAGCACATCACTTTAACACCTTCCTATTCAGGGAAGTAGAAGTTTTTTGAATATTAATTTTAACTGACTAGAAGTTGTCCCAGGAAGCTTGGTAATGCAAACTACTCACAATAGCCAGCTATGATGGAACATTCTAGGAGGCTGAGGCAGGAGGATTGCAAGTTCTAGTGCAGCCTGGGAAACTTAACAAGACCTTGTATTAAAAGAAAAAATTGTAAAGGGCTGGGAACACAGCTCAGTGGGAAGGCCCTGGATTTCATCCCCAGAACTACGAAGACAAGACTAAACAAGGCCACACTCGCTATGCTCCAGTAGGTCACATTTCTAGACTGCATTTGATAATTCTCCAGACCAAGAGCTTTGGTGCAGAGACAGGAAGGGACTGGTGGTCACGGCCAGGCAGAGTTGGGGAGCGAGAGAAGGGCTACAGGATGCACACGACCTGGACGCTCCGGGCCGGATCTCTCTCTGCCCTCTCTCCAGGGCAGTGTGACGATGCGTGCCGGACAAACGGGAGCCATAGCAGCACTGTCTGGGGGCCAGGTCCTCTGGAAACGGCTTCTGGGAGGGCGGAGGCTTCGGGGGAGGGGGCTGTGTCCCTGCCAAGGATGCCGGCTAGGAAAGGAAAGCCCGCTCTCTCTTTGGTATTGCAGTTTTATCTCCGCTCCTATTCGTGCACACAAACTTCCAAGGACTCAGAGGTTTGGCACCTCTGGGGTCTTCAAGAAGGGCATCGCAGGGAGTTTCTGTTTACATCTTACACTGGAGAAGTCCTACCCCGCGCCATCTGGGACACTTCCCTGTGTGGTAATACTCAGATTTTATTCATGGAATCTCCAGGCTTTCAAAACAGATGACCTCTCACTAGGAGACCCACTTACCTCTTTGCTCTGGCGCTGCACACCAGGCCAGCAAATCCTGACTTGCCACAGGCAGGCAATTCACCCTACAGAGAGCAGCCTTATCTCACCTTCCAAAAATGACGCTGGGCCAGTTCCTAAGTGGAATGGTGTTTGGCTCACGCCTACCTCACTTCTTGCAAACAATGCTCGCCATGTCTCAAGTTTGCAGGCAGCAGAGCAGTGAGCTCTCAGTGATAATGCGAGCTCTGAAACATCTCGGCAGTGTCCCCAGGAGGGGTGGTTGGCATGCCACGGCACAGGCCAGGCCTTAGGCTTTGCCAGGCAGAGCCAATTCCAGGCAGCGGGTAGACCGAAACTTGCAGGTGTACACTTCCCACGCCCAGACTTGGCCGAGCGGGATGAGGTGTGGATGTCTTTGCAGTGGGTCTTTCCTATACAAATGCCCTCGTTATCGTAACACAATCAAAGTGAATAACTTTCAAATGAAAGAATGCAAGTGATGATTTGTGAAACCAAGAAAGTGCTTCCTTTATCATTAGAAAAGCGGCTCAATACCTACGTCGTAGGCTGGGTTCCTCAGACGGAAGCAAGAAGCGTGGGTTCCTAAATGAGTCCCTTTGGCCATCCATGTGCAGATGGAACCCTGAGGGAGGTGGAGTCCTTCCAGCCTGAGCACAGGATTCCAGGGTGCTGTGGAGCCCGCAGGAGGTTGTTTGCTCTGGTTGCCCCACCAGGGAGCGCAGCATCGAAATGCTCAGAGAGAGCAGCCACATGCTAGGTAAGCGGAGGAAGAGCCACTTGGTCCAGTGCAGTGCGCCAGTGGTCCAGCCAGGCCCTCAAGAGGCAGGCAGACGCTCCACTTAGTACCCTGACCTTGGCAGTGTTCGCGTGTCAGCAGTGCAACAGGTGGGTGCTTCTCAGACTCTGCTGGAGATGTGAGCTACCAGCAACTGTGTTAGCAATGCAGATTCTGAGGTTCTGGGTAGACCAGAGCCTCTGCTTTCCTCACTGCCCTGGGTGAGGGGGTAAATCAGTCATACACAGCTATCACAGATGCAAAACTGGGTCTCCCTAAGTTGCTAAGTTGAGCTTGAACTTGCAATCCTCCTGTTTCAGGTTCCCAGAGTGCCAGGACACAACTGGATTTACTATGGAGAATGCCAGAAAGGATGGACAGCACGGAGTGTGCCCACAGAGCTTGATGGCCTGCCCGTGGCAGGAGCAGGGGGCCCAGACTTGGCTGGGACTTGAGATCAGGCACCCGATGTAACACCAGAGCTGTTGGGTGGGTGCCTGTCCCTCTTGAACCCACGCTGTCAAGCTCTTGCTTTCCTAGGGTGAGTTAAGTCCTTTTCCTTGCATGTGTTGAGTGTGTTTCCAGGTTTCAAACGGACAAGGTTAGAAAAATAACCATGAACCTACACATTCTGCCCACATGAAACGCTGCGAATCCTTGCTTCGGAGCATTTGGTTTCAAACTTTAGACGCCCGGTGAGGCCATGTGCACGCAGCCTCCCACACACAAACTGCTGCCCGCTTTGACACTGACTCTCCCAGTGTGAGAGACTGTCTCGAGGGCCTTAGAGCTGGGTGGCGCCATCCTCCTGTCCAGCTGGGTGACCTTGCAAAGCTTCTGGCGTGTTGTTGTAGTAAGAGATTGAGATGGGAGAGAGGGGAGGACCCAGGAAGTCGTGGCTGTCATTGGCAGATTCCGTGAAAGTAAATCACTGGGTTCCTCCCAACGGGCTGGGACGGGCAAGGACGTGCAAAGCCTGAGGTCTGTGGGGCCGAAGCCTCCCAGGAGGCTCCAGGAAACCCCTGAGGTCTAAGGCTATGAGTCACTTTTCCATCCTGTGATCCATTCTAGAATTTATTTTTAAAAGATTGAATAGCTCAAATATTAGATGATGATAAACATAACTTCTTAAAAGTAATGTGGGATCATAAATATTTGTTAAGTGGAAATTCATAAAAATAGCAGCCATTGCGCACTTTGTGTGGGCAATCAATGTGCCTAGTGCTTTTACAATAATCTGGGCAGGGGAAATAAAATTTAAACAATCCCTCTTCACAAAACTAAAGTAGAGTTAAAAGAGATTGTGCCTAAAATGTATTTGGCACACTTTTATTAATACTTTTGTCTAGGTAAGGTCTTGGTAATATTTTAATTATGCTTTAAAATCAATTTAAATTTTCATGTGAACCTACAGAATGATAACATAAATGACAGGCTACAGTGTTTCATTATTTCAACACAACTTTCTTCTTTCAAAGCTGATACAGGCAACAACATATTTAGTGTTTTTAAAAACATTAACAAAACACAAAACACAAATAAGTACATGTATTAGTCAGCTTTCCTGTTGCTGGGACAAAATACCTGATATTCACAACTTAAAGAACGAGAAGTTTATTTTGGCTCAAAGTTTCAACTGGTTCAGTCCAAAGTCAGCTGACTCCAAGGCACAGGCAGCATGGCAGAGGAGTCAGGCGGAGGAAAAGCCACTCACCCCATGGTGGCCAGGAAGCAGAGAGGAAAGGGAGGAAACAGGGACAAGAAACATCCTTCCAGGACCACCTTCAACCAACCCTGCCTCCTGGTGCCACATTCAGCTATGACCTCACCCATGGAAAAGTCCCTGATGAGTGTAATGGCACACGAATGATCCATAGCCTTTCATACACAGGAGGCTTTGGGGGCATTTTAGATCTGAACCCTAACAACATACTAATACACTAAGTTTATCAGACGGGTTATCACAGAAGAACATGCATCTCCAATTACATCAAAGCCAATGGTTCCTTGTTTTAAAGATTACAAACACAGATTTTCTAAAAACCAGTTTTGTAACTGCTAAATGTCCAATACTAAGTTCTACTAAATAAATCATTGCACATAAATTCAAAGTTAAGTACTCTAACAATTAAATGCCTGTAAAATTATTAAATGGCATTGGAAAAAATTCAGGATATACTGTTAATGCACATGATAAAGACCCAAGCCCAACACAGACACGCCAAGCACCAGACCCTTTGGTCTTTGTCAAAGCTGTGCACTCGGGTGAACTTGTGTCTGAAGCCAAGTTCTAGGACTTGGGGAAAGAGTGTGCTGAAAAGCAGCTGGGTTTCTGGGCTACCTCCTTGATCAAGTAATGAACTGACCCAAGCTTTCCATGCCGTTTCCTTGCTGATACCTTCGGAGGTGCCCACTGAGAGCTTGCTGAAGATGTGGAGTAGGCGGCCTCCCGCCCCTCAGAGGCAGTCATGAGGTGCACACCCCAAGGGCACGCTTTCGGGGGCTTTGGAACTGGCCCCGCCCACAACGCACAGCACAGCGCTGTGCCCGGGTCTCCCCTTGCAGGACGCAGAGGAAGTGCCGAGTGCCCGCTGGTGTGATCAGGAGCACGCTTGGGGCCTGAGGCGGTGCCTGACGTGGCTCTGAGTTCTCTCCTCTGCCGAGCACTCACTGTCGCATTTAGTCACCACAGCCACGACAGCCTGCGGGATTTCCAGCTCTGTGTCATCACTAGTCAGGATGCTTAGAGAATGAATTGTTCTAATTCAAGGAACTTTCTATGTAACTGGGGGTTAAGTAGCAGAATTTCTGTCCAACTCGACTTTCAAGAAACTTTTTAAACCACCTGGGAATCTGTTCTGCTGAGCAGGCAGCCCTTCCCACACCCGGTCCTACTCCTGGTCTGACCCTGCCCCTTTCCTCCTCAGATGTGTCCTGTTCTGGAGGGAAATTCAGTCTACCGGCACTGATTTGTCCTTCTTGGACCAGCGTGATGAGTGGGTCCCGTTGCAGGGCGCTGAGGGCTGGAGCCCAGGAGCCTGGGGCTGGGCTGCCTTCTGACTCCGAGGTTCTCACTGCATGAGAGGCAACAGGAGGTGTCGACCTGGTACCAACCTGCCATCCATTGCCCGGTGACCGTGGTCTAAGATGCCCCAGACAGCGGTTCTGGTCTCTGAGAGGACTACAAGGTATCACGTTTCAGATTCTTCCCACATCCACAACTGCTTGCTTTTAGGTGGATACCAACCCCAGAAGCAGCGGACAGACCCTGACCTGCTTAGCGTCTCTAACTGGACCAGTGCAGTCCTATGCCTGCAGGTCTGATGGCAGCCATGTCTAGACAGGCGGTGACCCTTGCCGACAATCCCCGCCAGGCATCTGTTTTGACGCCAAACCACAGGTCTGTGAGGACCTCCCTGCTGCCTCAGTCACCTGGCTGTCCTGCTCCCACTGCCGGCCCAGACAACTGTCCCTGTGGCTCTCCGGGCTCTTGTCTGCTCCTGATGACTCCATGGCCCGTTAGAGGGAGGGAAGGATTTGAAACACCCAGCCAAGGCAAGAACCCTAACTACTGCCATCTGCACCCCATGCTGAAACCATCTTCATGTTCGTATCCCTGTCACAAGGAGTCACCCCTGACACTAGAACATTTGAGCAGCCGCCTGCAAGGTGGCCTTGGGTGGTTTAAGTGGGAAACAGTTTGCAAAGGAAGCTCACAGGGTGGCCTCTGCTGCCTCCTGCCTGGGGCCCTGATGCCTCAGGAAGTGGTGAGCCAGGCCCCTACCACGGGCCCAGACCTGGCCACGTCAGGCACTCCTGGGAGATCACACCCCACGCTCCACATCCCCCAGGCAGTGTCCCACTCCAGTGTTGCCCTCAGGGCCCGGCCCGCTGGGGGAGTCACATGGACAGAGCCTGCACCCTGTATGTCCCCCGGGACCCGAGCCTGCCTCCTTCTGCTTTGGAGGTACCCTTTGTGGCACTGTCCAGACCCCCACCGGGGCACTCGCATGTCTCTTTATGTGGTGGGTGAACGTGAAGGACAAGTCTCATCCTGAAAGCTCCCTAACGTAGTGTGGCAAGCACCATGCAGGTTAACACTTGCCCTGTTTGATCTTGTCGCACTTAAACTCACTTAACTAAACACACTCGCTCCGCTCCTCAGGCAAAGCCAGCCGGCATTTCCCATGGAGGACTTTGTTTCTGCAGGCCTGAGGACAGGACGCTGCAGGTTTTCAGGTTTTCAGACCACGTTTTGGGTGACTGTAAGCCGACTAACGTATTCATTGTGGCCTTTCTCGCAGCAGCCATGTGGGTTCTCCTGGGAACCCGTGTCTAGCAGTGGCTGCAACAGGCTCAGGAAACTAACATCAAGTGTAATTTTTTAAAAAAAGTGTGAGGTTAAAAACAAGTACACTGGAGAGCGAGCTGGAACCAGTCTGCTTGGGCAGCTGCTCTGAAGCGGCTGCTATGGATTGCGGATCCTATCCTGACTGATGGAGCCCCAAACCACAAATGCCCGAAGAATGAGACAGACACTTTAGTTCTAGTGCAATTCAGTGTGAGATGCAAGCTGAGGACCCAGCCAGACCCGGCCAAGAGAGCAGGCCCCGAAGTCCCACCCCAGCTGGCAGGGCTGCTTGGGAAGAGTGCAGTCAGCTGTCTCCTAGCATTCAGCAGTTCCAAATCCAATTTCTATGCTTTCTGAATCAGTTCCTGGGGTATAAATGGAGGGGGCAAAGCAACAATGATGCTTCCAAGAATAAAAGCAGTTGCAGGTCTGGAAACCCCCCAAAGTCCCACTCAGTGGAGGAAGCCTGTCTGCAGGCACTTGAATCCCCCTCCTCTCTGCATAGAGCCAGTGGAAAATGAAATCACCCGCCTTGGCGTCCAACTGTTCCTCCAGCTACGCCACACCTGGGGCTAGGCTCTTCCAAGGGCCAGCTGGTCATTGTGCAGAGTCTGGTGGCCGAGGGCCAGGGAGCGGCAGGAGAAAGGGAAGGGGGCTGAAATGAGCCCCAGACAAAGCCTGAAAAGCAATATTTGAAATTCTACTTCTGGACAGGAACAGGAAGCAGCGCGGGAACCCAGCAATTACAGACACAGCCGCTTCCGTCGTCCGTTTCTGGTGACACAGGAGTGGTCTTCTATGGATTTCTCGGGTTTGGGTAAGTGTGAACTGGATGATGGACAATTAAGCAATCTTACGACATCTGAGATGTAAAACAAAGGCTTGCAAACCACTGAGGCTGAGGCCAAAGAGAGTCTTGGGTTGTGCCCAAGTTCTGTCTGCTCTCAGTGGGCTGGAGAGCGAGGAGGGCGCCCTGCAGGGAGGCTGCTCCCCTGAGGGGCCATGGCCATGGCTGTGGCCACTCACACGCCTGTGTCCACTTCCCCATCCCTTGATGAGTGCTACTCACTGTGCACCCACATCGCAGACCCTGGCTACCTCTCTGGTCACATCTGTACTTGCACAAAATGCACAAATAGCAAAAGCAGATGGATAGGATGTTTTCCACTCGGGTTTTTCAAATCTAACAGGTCTAGAGTTTCCTCTTGTGGGAGCATATTATGTGCACTTTTCCAATAAAGTTTCCAAATAAAAAGCTGAAGACTTCCTCTTTGGAGCTCCTCGCAAGACTGGCAGCAGTCTCACTGCCCCCAGAGCCTGGGTTTGCAGGTTTGCTTTTATTTATTGAGATTCCAGACAAGATCCTTCGGGCTGCCCATAAACAGGATCCTGAAGAACAGCAGGATTTGCCCGAGAGACAAAGGTTTGTCCTAGCCAGGAAGCAGCAGCCCTTTCAGGGCTGAGATGGAATCCAGTCTCCGCATAGGAAATGGGGTGCCTACAGTGACTCACATGGGGAAGCAGGCAGCTTGAGTCACCGCTGCAGACCTGCCCCGTCTTGCTCCCACCAGGTTCCTGGCAGAGCAGAGCTCGGTAGCAGGCCCTGGACAGTTCTGAAGAGGATGGAGGCTGTAGCTCGAAGGCAGAGTCAGCCCAAAGTCAGCTCCCTGGGACGCATCCCTACACCGTCCATCTCTGGCTCCTCCAGACTGGCTGTGCAACCAGAACGGAAGCACCTGGGCTCTAGGCAGTGAGACTGATGTGTGAGGACAGCAGGAGAGCACAAAGGTGCCTTGGTGGGGACGTCGGTGTGCTCATCCAGGAGAGGTGGCAGTGACCTGAAGGTGGCTCTCCTCTCTGCCTTCTCGTGGCCAGGCTCCAGACCTTCCGGGGAGGCAGGCTTGCCTCTGCCATTTGTGCTGTTTGTCCCATTGGGCACGGCCCCACCCAGCTCCCTGTCACTCCGCACTCGGCCCTGTTTCACTGTCCCTGACCACAGCATCATCAGGAACAAACATGCATTTTATAGGTTTCCACCTGCATTTCTGTTTACCCTTACAGTAGGCTGCCCGGGAGCAGGTGGGACCCTGAGCCTGGGGAGTGGAGCTGGCACCAGAGGTCACAGCTCTGTCCCTTCTGACACTAGTCATCTTGTCATCTCTGCCATGCCTAAGTCCAGCCAGAGGGCATGAGTGCCCAGGCAGCCTCCATGGCTGTGGCTCCCCCTCTGCTGTATCTCGTGGATATCCAGGGGTCCCATCCAGACACTTTCCATCCTCACAGCCTCTGCTCACAAATCCCAAGCATAGCTCCTTTCTTCCTCCCTCCTCCCTTCCTCCCTTCTCCCTTTCCTCCCTTCCTCCCTCTGATTCTGAAGATTGAACCCAGGTGTACACACTGAACTACACTGAGCCTTTTTTAAAATTTTTTATTTTAAGACAGTATTGCAGAGAGGCCCACACTGGGCTCAAGCTTGCAACCCTCCTGCAAGTGCTGGGTGACAGGCAGGTACTGCCACACCTGACTAAATTTTCCCCTTTGGGTGACTTTTTTGCTTGTATTTGAGTAGCTTTCTAGTACAGCTATTCTGTATTAGATCACATGAAGGTGCAGTATGGACACTATATTGGTATAAACCTCTTCCTCAGGCAGACGTCCCACCTCCTACAGGTTGGGTGGACAGCAACACAGACCAAATGAGGTCACACGCGGTTTCCAGGGAAGGAGTCCGTGCTCCCTGGGGTTGCAGGGTCCCAGCCTCAGGTGGAGGGCGAGTGGGCTTGCAGTGAGGTGGCAGAGTGACTGCAACTTTACCTGCACGACAATGCAGGGAGAACACTGGTCCTCGCTGGTCACCTGTGGGGTCCTTACTACATACAGAACATGGCGTTCCACGTCTATCTTCAGAATTCTGAGGAAAACCCAGGAAGATCAACCCCAGGTTTTCTTGATGTACAGATGAAAAAAACAGACTAAAACAGCTCGCTTGCCAAAGGCCGTGAATGACCGGTCATGGGTGGTGTCCAATACCACCTGCTTAACAAGCAGCACCTCATAGCTCAATGGTTCGCTCAGCTGGACTTAGGGCCCACACAGGGAGCCTGGCAGTGACACCACTGGGCAGTGTCCTGGTCATGAGGCCTTCAGAAATGGAGGTTCCATGTCTCAGTGTCCCCATGGAGATTGCCTATGGTGCTTTCTGCATGTGAGGCTGGTAAGCATCTACAGCACTTGGCAGCACCTGTGTGCCACACGTGGCACAGGAGCCCTGGACAACATGAGAGCCCTTCCCCCAAGCACGCCCTGATGCTGCACTTCAAAACGACCACAGATGCTTTTGCTCTTTGGCTCCGGAGACAATCATCTAACAGCATGGGCCAGCTATCCACCTCAGAGGGTGCATCATGCCATACATTCTGGCAGGGGCAAGCTTTCTTGGCAGTGCCCTCGTCCCCTAACTGGAGACCTGTGTGGATACTTGCAGACACGCATGCAAGCTTGGGCTTTTGGGACACAGGTGTGCAAAGGAAGAGGCAGGTTCCAGAACATCTGGGTTCCTCTGGGGACCTTCTCTGCAGACCCTCAAATCCAGCAGAACAGAGCCCTTCTGATGACATCCTTTCTGTCGTCTGGGCACAGCCACCCCACATCTCTCCTTCTTCCCAAAGTGCCACACCATGCTTCCCCATCCATGCAACTTTCCTCCCAAGGCCCAGCATTAGTGCAAACACCAGCTCTGGCCTAAGGGTCTCCCCATGACCCTGCAGCGTCAGGGTTCACTGTGTGTTGATGGGCTGGGTCCCCAGAGAGTCAGCAACGCTGGAGCCACACCCCTAGACTCAGTCTTGGCCAGCAGGCATCAAGATGCAGTCACCAGGGCCCCAGAAGTCCTGCATGGGCTCACCAAACAGAGCTGTGTGCACTGGTGACAGTGGGGTCTTGGATGACCTCAGGAGGTCCCAGCGTGAAGAGTGATGGCAGAGTGGTTCCAGGAGGGACAGTATCCGAGCCACATTAGTGCATGTGCAGAGTTGGGGGGCGGCCCCAGGACTGCAGAGCTGGGGTTCCTGCACCTGATCCAGGGCCATTTCCCAGCACATTCTTGGGGTGAATTTACTGGCAAATGCCTCTCTATTGGGAGAGGGGTCCCTGTTTGTCACTTGTTCCAGGCAATGAGCAGAGGATCCTCCTCAAGTCCCTGCATCTGGAAACTAGGGAGAGAAGCAAGGTCCTTCTCCTTAAAAAGTCCGTAAGGTTCCATAAGGGCATCTGGACAGGAAGTGACCACATTCACTTCCAGCCAAATGACTCCTAAGGAAGCTGTTCTGTGTTTTTACTGAGTTGTGAATTTAACAAAACACAAACTTGACCTTAAAATCCTTTTCTCCTTCTTCTGTGACTGTGAATGCACCAAAGCTCCCTGAAATTCTTCCCTCACAGCCATCCAGAGCGAAGGAAGTTCGTCCGTCACAGCATCGGGAGCTCCCTGAGCTGCTTTCAGGCTCCCTCTGTTCCCCATCTTCCTGCCAGTAGGGACAGCACTAAGTCTCCATGGACGTCAGCACAGCCCTGAGCCTGCAGCTGTGTTCCCACATATCCCAGGCAGCGTCCAACACCACGCCACCCCCCTGGGGCTTTATCACTGACCTCCTCTGCCCACAGGCGTTTCAGAACAAGGACAAGCAGCCCAAACGTCCTTCAGGCAGTATCCTCTATGGAAAAGAGAGGGGACAGTGGGCCCCCAAAGATGCCCAAAGCCTTCAAGCAGTTTTCCAAGTTGAAAGTCTCCCCAAATCCCAGCTTTCCCAAACCCTACCTTTCGCCCAAGCAGCCAAAGAATTTGAATTATTGCAAATCATGGTTCTGAATGGTCCAAAATGTTTCTGGCTGAGTTTCTTGGTTCCTCACCATTTTTCAAAGACAAGTGTTTCACCTCGCAAAAAACAAAGTCCATCTCTAGCCTGGAGATAAACGTTCATGAAAATGTAACCCCAGCAAGTAAGACATACCCAAAGAAAAATACCAAAGTCTCTGCATTTCTTTTTTTACCCTACTTTTCTCCAAACTGGGTGACTGTGTGAACACCAAGCTGGAAAGACAAAGGCAGAAGGGAATTACTAGAACGCTCTGTGACAGATCCCTCTTCTGTTGCAGACTCTCGGCAGGAAATGGCCTACATGGTCTCACTCCTTCTTCCACAGAACCTGCGGTCTCCAGGGTAAGGGTCTGCGACACTGGCATTCACTGCTTAAAGACGCTCAGCCTTGGGAGGGTTTTTGTTTCTTTTTATTATTATTATTATTATTATTATTATTATTATTATTTTGTGTGTCTGTGTGGTACTAGGGGTTGAATGCAGGGCCTTCTCAGTGAGCTATATCCCCAGTTCAATTTTTTGTACTTTTTTGTTTTCAGCCAGGATCTCTATGTCACTAAGTTGCCCAGGCTCGAACTTGCAACCCTCCTGCCTCAACCTCCCAGATCATTGGGAATACACAGGTGTGTGTCCTCACACTTGGCTAGAAGGGTCTCAGTGACTGCATTTCCTGAGAGGACAGCTGCATGGTCCAAGCAGCACTTGCACAGTTGGAGGCTCCCGAGGAGGCACAGGGCTGCACCACCTTGACCCTGCACACACCAGCCACCTGTCAGGCCGGAGGACGAGGCGTGGGGTGCTGGGCCAGACCAACACACGTCTCTCTTCGCTGTCTGTGGGCACTGGCTCTCCAGACTCATTCCAGAGGAGCCAGTTACACAGATCCATGCAGACCACCTGCCCCCACGATGGACTTTCCCTTCCTAAGTGGAAACGTGGGTCTCAGAGCCCAGCAGAGCCCCATGGGGTGGTCAGACGTGCCTGCCCGGGCCACAGCGTGGGCTCCGGCCTGGACTTCCTGGCCCACATATGGTTTCGCCATCATCAGCATCATCTGTAGCAGAGCTGAGGTTACATGAGGCAACTGCTCCACGTCCCTCGGTGCATCCTCAGCCCATGCCTCCTCCAACCCCAGGAGCCACCAGACAGGGGCACAGGACACAGGGGCACTGTCCCGGTCCAAACACCGAGAAACAACACTGGACCCAGAAGACACCACAGATGTGGGGCGTGAGACAGACGTGAGTCCGTCCACTCCCTGCTCTAAGAGCCAGACAGGTGAAAAAATAAATACCCCGGTGCCGCTGTCTGCCAATGTTCCTGTCAAGCCAGAGCCGGTGAAAATGAGTGTGAATCTCAGCAAGGTCCTTCATCCTTACTTCCACAGACAGGACTGAGGGGCTGTTCCTGAAACAGGAAGCCATGCAATGTCACGAAAAGGCAGGAAGAGGCAGATGGGACGAACACCCTCATGCTGCTCCCAACATCGAGGTCCTGGCGCAATGGTGAGGCACCTGCTCCCATGGCCTTCAAGTGATTCACTGCTAACTGCGTTACTGATCTTTCAGTAGACGCTGGCCAGCAGGGGTGCTGAGTCCCAGCAGAAAGAAACTGACCAGACAACTCCCAGCAAAAGTGATTCCATTCTTAAGAAGCACAGAAAAGCACTTTGCGTAGCTGCAAACATAGTAGAACCCAAGAAGCGGAAGGCAAAATCTCAAAATTACATAGAAAGTTGGACCGTGGCATGAAAAGTTCTCAGGTGTCCCGGCCATTTGGCTCATCTCTTTTCTAGTTAGGAAGTTAAGACACAGGGTGGTACACACCTCAGATTCCAGCATTCTAGGAACCTGAAGCAGGAGCATTGGAAGTTCTACAACAAACTGGGCAGCTTAGTGAGGAATTGCCTCAAAATAAAATAAAAAGGGCTGGGGATGTAGCTCAGTATGAAGGTCTTTGGTTCAGTCTTCCATATTGCAAGAAAAAAAAAGGCAGTGTTGGCTAAGTGATTTTCAAAATCTCCTTTATGTCTGGGCTCTCTCTTGGGGGCAAGAGAGCAGGGACTGAGGGCAGGCCCCCAGGCTGGGCATGGAAGGCTGCTCCCTAGTTGGCCCCAGCCCCAAGTTAGGCCTCTTTGTATCAAAATGGATAGCAGCGTAGAAACGATGGGCAGGCATGCAGTGTTGGCTGATAGGCGAACTTTGCCTCCTGAATTTCCGGACTGGAATGCAGGGTTCCCCTTCACAGCACAGGCACTTGAGCCCTCCAAGTGCCTCTGCTCCAAACTGACAGCTGGAGCTGTGCACTGGCCGTGGGACAGAGCCTCAGCCAGGCAAGGGAACAACACCATCAGCTGTCTGTGCATGGTGACATTTACAAGCCATTACAAGCTTAGTGTACACTGGTGACAAGGCGTGAACCTAGTGCAGAGAGGTATTTTCTGTGAGATCAAATTGGGACCTTTTCTTTAAAATTCATTGCAATATGGTGAAAGATATAGAGAGAACAATCGTGGGCAGTGGAAATCACTCTGTTTGCTGAGTTTGTGGGAGTATGGGGCTCTCAGCCTGGTTCTGATCTACAAGTGCCCTACACCATGAAATGACGAGGATGTGGGTCCCAGATGTGCACACCCAGCAGCAGGATGGAGTGAGGCTGCCCCGACACCGCTGCCAATCCTGCACGGCAACCAGGGTAGCTGCTCAGCCTTACAGGAGCAACCACAGCGCACCCTCTACAGCACTTCCTGGGCTCCTGAGTTGCATGAGGACTCAGTATTTGGTGGAATCATCAGACCAAAGGCAGAGGCAGAGGCAGAGACAGAGACAGAGCGAGAGAGAGACAGAGAGAGACTGAGAGTCACCCCTGTACTGCACTGAGCTATGTGCCTTCTTCTCTACCGGGATCCTGTGAATTGCACAGGGCACTGCACATGGAGACCTGCAGAACCAGCCAGTGGGTAGCAACTACAACTTTCTTCTTGCAGAAATAGAGTGAGATGGGGAATGCTGGTGCATCAGTCATGAGTAAGGCTTCCTTAGGATGTGTGCTGTTTTGCCAAAGCGAAATAATGTGTGTGTGCATGCCTAGCAGTGAGAGTTTGGACAAGAGCTCCCACCCAGGCACTGGCTCGCCACCAGTCAAGCCCAACTTCAGAACACAGAGGGGCACACACTGCCCAGTGATGGACTCTTTGCACTGGCCTCTCAGACAGTTCAGTTCCCCTTGGGCCCATTGCCTGGCAGGAGACAGGACAGGGCGCATGTGCCTCGGAAGCCACACCTCTCCCTAGCTCGTCCAAGTCCCTCCATCCCTGTCTGGTATCCGTTTCCAAGCCCCTGTATCTTTCTCTGCAGTGGGAACTTCTATTAGTGGAGAAACCTGCACTGACACAGCCACTTGCAAATGCATGGAAAGTCACACCAACCTGGCAACTTCCCGTACCTGGCACCCTGGCCTGACCTCCAAGTTCTCCTGAGCCTACAGGTGATACCACGTGGGCCTTGGACAGCAGCCACAGGAGGAAGTGGCCAACCCACTGCAACTGGTAAAGCTTTTGAATAATAGGGATGTAAGTGTAAAATCAAAAGTGGTCAAACAATATGCATGTAAAACCTAAATAATCTGGAAGGCTCCCAACAGTGACAGAGATTGGAGGAGAGCTGTAAGCACACTTCTTGCTTTTCACTGTCTAATTTTCTGCAGTTATTGAACTTTCCACGAACAACAGTTATTTTTGTGTCTTGCAGTTAAAACACAGCCAGATAAATAAATGAGTGAAGGCAGGAGTCAATGGTGGAGGAGAGAGGGGGAGGGGCGGGTGGCAGAGGGGCTAGCAGGGAGCGACCTGGGCCAGAGTTTCACAACCCAGGGACAGCAGGGGTGCAGGGGCCTGTTCTGTCCCAGGGCTCGGCACAGGGGAATGGGGCTGGTCACAAGCTGAGGGCCTCTCAGCAGAGTGACTTTCAGGTAGTCACAGGGAAGGCTTCATGGGGACCACACCATGAACAGCCGGCAATCTCTGCACTGAAGACTTGGAACCAGCACAGCCATTGCCAGGCGCTCAGCACACAACTGCAGCTGCCTCACCTTGCACTGCACCTTGCACTGGCCGGGCACTTGCAGTGGACATTAACGTTATCCTGAAACTTCCCAGTGTAGTCTGAACCACCAGGAGTGTGCCGGCTGAAGCAGGAGCACGTCTGCACTCGGGGATGCAGATCGAGACGTTTGTGCAGTGACACTGGAGGAGTCTGTTCCCCAGGGCCAGGAAAACCCCAGGAGCAGTTCAGCACCTGTTCTGCCCCCAGGCTTGAAGGTTCTCTCCTGGGTCCTCTGCACAGAGGGCTCCCCACCTACCCCCAGCAATGCAACAGGAAGCGGACCGGGGCTGTGTAGCTGCCTGCTTCTTTCCAGTTTTTCAGAGTCCAGGGCCATCTGTCCAGAGGGGAGATGCAGGTGCTGGGGGATGGTGTGGGGGGCATGCTGTGGTTGATGCCCAGCATCACCTAGGGACTGGAGGATGAGGACGCTGTGTCTGCTGTCACTTCTCACCCATCCGAGTTGGTAGGCAGGGTGGGTGCCACTCCCCTCTGACCAAAGAACTAAGATAGCTCATGGTCCTTGGGTCAGTTCCCTTCTGAGCCTGGACAGGGGGAGGAGGAGGATTGAGAAAGGGTGGGGAGGCCCCACAGACCCGGGGCCATGTGCTCATGCAGGGGGCTCCTTGCCCGGGAACCCGGCCAGGAAGTCTCCAGCGTTTCTGGGGCGCTGCTCTTGTTATTCTGCTCCTGAGAATCATAAATCCCAGGTGTCATCAAAACACTGCCGAACCTTCCAAACCTGGTACACACCAGCCAGTGTGGGTGGCAGCGGGAGCCAGGCTTTCCCCTGTGCCTAGGGTGAGGCTGTCTGTCTCACGTTTGTTTCCGAGGCCCATTTTCTCCTGCCACAGAGACCTTGGAGGCCCAGGCACTGTGTGTCTGGGAGGGGCTGGGGCTGGGGCTGTCTATGCCTCTGGAAAGGTGGGTTAAACGAAGAAATTGTGCAAACTTGCTCAGAGCACACTTTAAAGAATAAAACCATTGGGAAATTTCTTAAAAGGAACCTAAAACAGTATGAGCAGAGTCAGGTGCAATGGCCGAGGCCTGTAATCCACAAGAAATCTGGGAGGCTGAGACAGGAGGATTCCAAGTTCCAGCCCAGCCTGGAAACCTTGGCCAGACATTGTTAATGATAATAATAAAATAATTAATAATAATAATAAAAGGGCTAGGAGTGTGCTCAGTGCAAGGACCCAGGTTCAATCCTCATACAAAATCAATCAATCAATAAAAACAAGTCGCTGCGCTGGCTGCGAATGCAGCTGTGTCGGGCTGTGGTCAGCTCTGAGGCCGACACGCGGCAGCAGGAAGACAAGTGGGCAGGGGAAGTGGCGGGTGCCTATGTAAACTCAGACCGCCAGATAATGGGCCATTATGACTCTGGACAACTTCCTGAATGGCCCAAGAAAAATAGGCTTCTTATTTCCTGCCCGCAGGAAAGAGAAACACCAGGACTACATTCTGCACAGAGACCGCAGAGCACGAGGGCCAGGGACTGACTGATTCACGGCTTTGGCTGAACGGCAGGGGTGCTCCCCTGGGGTCCTCGGACCCTGCATCGCAGTCTGAGGCCCCTGTCGCCCACAGAACCTGCAGACCTGCTGGCAGAGTGGGGGGAGCACAGCTGGGACCCGTGCACAGATGCCCCGCAGACAGGGTGTGGAGTTCAGAGTGGAAGGAAGAGGGGCGAGGTAAAAGTAGGAAAGGGTGGGAAAAAGCCTTCCTGCCACTCTCACAAACCGGAAGCGGCTGCTGTAGTTGGTTTCATTCCAAGATGTTGCCAGGAAAGAACCGGCTCGCTGAAAAGCCACAGCTTCAATGTTCCCATACTCCAGCAATATGTCTTTCCAGGGCTCCTTTCTTCCCCTCAACAGGAACAAAATAACCTCACTTTGCATCACACAGGCATTCGCACTGGTCAGAACAAGCAGTTCTAGCTTCTATAGCCACCAAGAGGGTGGGCCTGGCCAGGTACTCTGCAGGTCCCGCTCTGAGCTAGGAGCCAGGCTGCTGGCCTTGCTGAGCTCGAACTCCCTGTGAAATGCAGATGTGGAGGGGGAGGCAACAAGGAAATTAGGTAATTCCTAAGACAAGGCTGTGCTCTCGGGCTGGTCCATGGCCAGCATCCAGCACACAGTGGCTATTGTAGTGCTATCAGCAGCAGCCTGAGCCACGAGTGACACTGGGACAGGCTGCGGGGGTGGTGGGACACCTGGCACTGAGGAGTCCAGTTGTCGGCCCAGAGGGGACCGCCTAGCGGACTGCACCCAGCCCAGCCTCTCTGCTGGCCACTGCCTCACTGAGGCCTGTTGTGGTGCCCTCCTTCCTCATTTTTATTTATTTCACTTTGTATTTTTTGAGTCTACATTTTCTGCACATAACGATCACATTCACCATGAGGAGTTGGTGTGAGTGTGTGCATAATTCATTAATTCTTTCCACATCTCTCTCCTTCTCCCTCCACCTCCTGGTCCCCTTCTCATTTGCAAAAGCTCTACCTTTCTGTTTCCTATTATCTATCTTTTATTTGTACTTTGGGGTTCTTACATAAGAAGGAAATCAATGTGAGAATTAGCTGCCGTAACATATGAGACACCCAGTGCCGCGCCAGTACACAAGAGGTTCTCCCGAAACTCAGTGCCTCATCCACCCTGATCCTTAGCACATTCTGTTCTGCAACCCTTTACCATATATTGCAACTTAGCAGTGTCACTAAAACCATCTTAGCTCTAAATATTCAAGGATTCTTGTCCAGTTATTTCAAAAGTGATTTTCAGAAAGTAGAAATAGTAGTCACAAAGCACCAATCATGCACATTATTCACCCATATTGTTAGGTTTCCATGATAACCATTTAGCAGTAAGAGTCACTACTTAGACATACAAGGAAACAGAAGTAGAAAGGATCCCAGGGCTTGGGGAGGCCACAGAGACCTGGCCCTGGAAGCTGGCCAGTGCCCAGCAGAACCCGGAGCCCACAGCTTTGTAGTTCACCACGCGGAATCCCAGGAAAACACAAGCAGGCAAAGGACTCATGACAGGAATGAGACTGAGTCTTTGCAAATTAAGGGGATTTTCATGACTGAGGTAGAAAGGGGCAGCTGAGTGTCTGCTCTGATGCTGGACCCTGTGTAACCATGGACTGGCATCAGGATAGCCTTTCGTGTTTAGGTGCAGAGTGCCCACTCAGCTGTCTCATGCTGGGCTGGCCAAGCACTGTGCACCTGGTCACCAGAGACTTGGGAAGGTTTCTGGGGCGGTACTTGATGCCTACTGATCCATGATGATTGAGAGACTGGAGGGAAGGTGTCACATCCGTGGGCCTCTGCATGGAAGCTGTGCCTTCTTCCCTCTTGCTTCTGTGTCTGCCGAGTGTCTACACTGTGCCCTGCTGCTAAGGGCATGGACACTGCTGTGCCTTCTGGCATCAGACTGTGAGGCAGGTGGGTGCAGATGACGGCAGCAGAGGCTGGGTGCTCCAGGAGCTGCCTTGCCAGCTATCCAGAAAGCTTGAGCCTCAATTTGTCACAGTCCCCTCCCCACCAGACACCTTAGGATGCCTCTTCTCACCTGTGGTCTCTAGTTCTTTTTTTTTTTTTTTTTGTAATTTTAAAGAGAATAAAACAAAAGAGGGCAGAACAGAGCAGATCAGAACAGGACAACATAGGCAACACAGTACTTTACATTAAGACAACCGGACATTAACAGTAACTATCACAATAGCTCTTTCTCTGCTATAGTTGAACATAATTTCAAATACAATAATATCAAACATAACAAAATAGTGTAAAACCATTCAAAGAGTGAAAGAATTACAGGGCATTCTGAACCGAATACAGAGAATGATCAATGGGTACTATAATATCTCATTTTCAATAAACAATTTTGTTTATAATATCACATAGTTCTTAAGTGATCTCCATGGCCCATGTTCCCCGGAAGGCTTGGTTAGTAGCCTGTGGTGCAGGAGGTGGGGGAGGGGTAATGGTCTGTGGGAAGAAGCTAGAGGTATGCCTGAAAGGGGAAAAGGGGCCGGCCCCTTCCTCTCCATTTCCATCCGCTTGGCCACCCAAGGTGACCAGCCAGGTCCTCACACCTTCCCACTATGGTACATGTCCATGTCACAGGCCCAGGAGCCACAGTACCAGCCTGCAACAGACTGTGTGCACTGAAGCCCAGGGTCTCTGCTCCACTGGAAAGGAGAGGAAATCACACCAAAGTGGCTTTCCTGGGCACTGTGTCACAACACAGGGACCTGACACAGAACCCTCCCAGTTTCTCCCAGATAAATGTCCCCAGTCCATCTTCAGCATCACCAAGAGTTTCTTCAAGTGCCCTCCATCCTCTGACTGTCCCAGATGACACATATCCCTCCCCAGGGAACTCGGCTCCAAACCCTGTTGCACAGAAGCATGTCCAGCCCCATCATTTCCTTCAGTGCAGCTGAGCCTGAATGCATGAAGGGCACTGCCACCAAGATCAGTGCACATGGGAAGTGAAAGTTCTGCAAATATTATCAAGGTCCCGAATAGGCTGATTGTGGGTTTAAAAAAAAGGAAATTATGAGATGTGATTGAAACAGAAAGTAAAAGTCATGCAGCCATTAATCCCCTCCAGGACTCCCCTTGTTTCTAACACTCATTCCATGTCCTTGTCACTTTCGGAAGCAGCTCTGGATTCCCCTGTCCTCTTTGTCTCCACAAGGTGTGACAAAAACAGATCTGAGAGAAAGGCAGGCTTGCACAACATGACACTGTGTCCTCATCCTCCTTACTCACTGGATCTGGCACCATGTGACTACTGGCTCTGCTCTACAGTCAAAATGACCATGAAAGGGAAAGTCTGGAATATATTCAGGACATCGAGGAAGCAAGAACAACAGCATAAGTAAAGGCACTCAGGAAAGAGGACTCCAGAGCTGCTGCAGAAAGTGCAGAATCCATAGGAGAAGACGTCTTTTCTATAATGAAATGTTTAAAATTGGACCGCTCACCATACTTTTCAATCCTGCCCTGTACCCCATGTTTGGTGAAAGGCCATCAAGGACACACTGTGACCTCCTACAGGGGACACATGTGGAGGCCTGTGGAGAAGCAACCGGCCATGGCAGTCGTGGTCCTATAGTCCCAAGGAGCTGAATTCTGCCAACAACTTGGGTGGCTTGAAGAGGATGGGATGCTCCAAATGGGAGTGCACCTGAGTATAGCCTGTGAGCACCGGGGTCCCCGAGACCCCAGGCACACGGTGCCCTGCTCCTGCACACAGAATAGCCACACCACCTCACAGAAGGGGCACATCCTTCATTTTGGGGAGCTAAGTCTCAATTCTGTCACAGGCACATTTGTTAAACCACTTCTCTCCACCCAGCATCTCTGCAACTGATTTGACTCTGAGCTTATTATGAACAAGTTTTATAATTTTTGCTGTGTCCATTGGGTGCCTTTGAGGACCCCAGTCTTGCCAAGCTGTGGATTTGAACTCCTCCCTCTAGGTTTCCTGTATTCACAGAACCTCGGGTGCACACTGAAATTGGCAGACTCCCCCCATGTAGCACCTCTTGGTGCCTCTGGATAGCATACAGACTCTGAGCTGTGTTTCACTGATGATTCCTCAGTATATTGGACATTGGTGTCTAACTGAATTCTGTTCACTGTCGTATTTTAGAATGCAGGAAGGAAAGGAGTCTCTTCAATCAGTAGACACGCTAAAGATCTCTACTCAGGTGAAAACAATGTAAAGCTATTGCTGCATACACCTGTGTTGTCTCTGTGTTTCTCTGTCACGTGTACACACGTGTGCGTGCGCGCGCGCGCACACACACACACACACACACACACACACACCCATGCACTTACAAAGTATGCCGTAGCAAAGTGCAGGTACACCGTGGGTGGTTTCACATCAATGAGCATGCCATATGGCATTTTTCTCAGAAAGCAGTCACCAGGGTGGTGTCCCTCAGAGGGCAGTGGGTCACGGCCACAGCATCTGTCAGCATCCCAGTGATTGTGGGAACCCATCATGGGCAAGTCACAAAGGACACACAGGGAGCCCTCCTTGGCAGTCCAGAGGCTACCGAGGAAGTGGGCACGGTGTTTCTGGTATGTTTTGGAGCTCACGAGTGCCAGGCTGCCGGAAGTACTGGGGCTATTCCACGGCCAGCGCTATTAAAACTGGGTCCTGAGAGTGTGCCTCACTGCCTGTGTGGTGTGAACTCAGCTGTTCCAATCAGGTCTGCCCAGGTCTCACTCCCGCAACCGGCATGAGCCTGACTTGGACATGTGTTTCTGGAGTGATCATCCAGCTGCAATGAGGTCACGCTGGGTCAGGGTGGCCCTCAGCCAGGAAGACAGGAGGACACCATGGGCAGTGCAGAGCCAGGCGGCCACACAGACCTTGTGCAGGACACAGAGCAGAGACAGCAGCAGGGCTCACAGGTAGAAGGAGCCTCCCTGCAGCTCAGGCATCTAAGAGGGTCTGGTGGGCTGAGGTCCTGAAGTCTGCACAGCAGGGCTGAGGGATGCCGCCCAGGCAGACGAGGGACTGACAGGCAAAAGGTGACAAGACAAACACCCAAACCTCGATGCTTCATGAATCAGGACAGCAACCCTACAGGAGCCCTTGGAGGCTTCTCAGGCTGCATTCTGAGTGGCTCTGCCTGGACGTGGCTTGGATCAGCCCCTCCCAGTGCTGCCACCATGTCCTCATCAATGATAGGCAGAAGGCAAAGGAAACAAAGGGAAAACACAGATCCTTATGAAGGAAATGCAAGGTGGGGCCGGGTGTAGAGGGAAACAGGTAACCAGGATAGCAAGAGCCTGGGTCCTCTGCTGCCTCCTGTGGCACAGGATTGCGATACAGCCCAGGGAGAGCCTGGTCTCCCTCAGACTCTGCCTTGTGGTTCGGTTTCTTTTGGGTCACTCACTATTAGCCTCAGTTTCCTTCTCCATCCAGAGGGGAGGAAGACGCTGAATTGGGATCTCAGTCTGTGGCCGAACCCAGCAGTATGTGAAATCATCCGGAGCTAAGGCCAGCACAGTAAAGGAAAAGAACGAGAAACACAAGCAAGGAGCCATTCCGAGGAAGGCTGTGGTGTGGGATTATGGTGTGGAGTTTTATCCACAGCCAGTTGTGCGTGTCAAGTGTCTAAGATGCAAATCACACCTTGGAGAGGCTGCAAGTGTTTGAAAGCCACTGAGTTTGATCATCCTAGAGCCTTTCCTGCGAGCTAACAAGGGGTTCTGGAGAGAGGCAAAATCTTGCAAATTAAAAAAAAAAGTCTGTCCTTCCGAGAGATCTTGTCCAGCCCCCTGGCTGCAGGGCCGTGTGGAAGCAACGTGCCCAGCCAGGCCCAGGGGTTACTCTGCCGCTGCCTGTTGCCCAGGCTCATGGGGGCCTGGCTGCACCACTGGGAGCCCCGAGCCCAGAGCAGTAGAACATGCATGGCCCTGTCTCTGCCCAGCCTCAGGTGCTGGGACAGACCAGGCCGGGTGCTCCAGCATCGTCTATACCCTTTGAGAAGAGGAAAGCTCGACCCAGTCTGGACACGACGCCTTCATTCCAACAGAGTGAATAACCTGGAGACATGCAGCAGCCCACGCCTCAGGCCGCACCTGAAGGAGCCGTCTGCAGAGCACGCGGCTCGAGAGTCCCAGGCTCAAGCTCCATCTACCGAGAGCACCACCCCGCCGCCAGAAGTCCACAATCAATAACCAGCAGGTTAATCATTTCCACGCTATCTGCAGGAGCCCCGCAGAAATCTGCACATTCCAAGCACTGGTGCTCAGCCAAACTGCTGTCGCTGGGTATACAGAACATACGCTGTGGCAGTGTCTGGCATTCCTGTGGCTCTTGGGGTACTGTGCAAGCATCTCAAATTGGGGCTGAGCGTCCATCGTCATCCGCAGGCTACAGGTGTGAGCTGAGTGTGCAGGCCAGAGCTTTATCTTTATGACGGGCACAAGTGCACTCTGGATAAGCTGCTGATGTCAGTGGGTGGTGCTCAGGCCCTGGCTCAGTGGGCAGGAATGTCCCTCATCTATGCTGCCACGTCTGGGTTTCAGCAACTGACATCTATGTCATCCAAGTCAATTTGGGTTTTCAGTGAACAAAAACTGTATGTATCTGGAGTACATGACACTGTATCTTGGTACAGTAGCCACCGTGCATGGTCAAGTCAAACTAATTAACACACTTCTCTCTTTATTTGAGGGAGCAAGCTTCTTATCTACCCTAGCAATTTTAGCAGTTTTCAAGTCCACAGTATTCTATTACACACTCGAGCCTCCACCACACACAGCGGATGTTTTGAGTGTTCTTTTCTGATCAAACTGAAGCTTTGTGTCCCTTGACCAACATCTCACTCCCATCACCTTCCCTGGCCTCAGCCCCTGCTAATGAAACACCCTCCACACAATGCTCCTGTGGGCCCTGCTTTCCAGATCCCTGGAGGAAGAGAGGTCATGTGGTCTTTGCCCCTTAGTGTCTGGCTTATGCTACTTGGCATAATGTCTGCAGGTCCACCCTTGTCACAAGAGACAGTGTCTCCTGCTATTCAAACACAGACACTAAGACAAAGCCAAAGGAAACGAAAGCCCCTGTCACTGCTGTTCTACCACATCTCAGAACAGCCAGACTTTTCCACACATGGTGCTGAGACACTGGACCCTGGCCCAGAGGACAGCCACGAGCCTGCTTCACACCTGGGTTGCCTGTGTCAGGCCGGTGCAGCAAGTGATCGTGTGGGAGTGAAGGAAAGCGGGGAGGCCCCGGCAGGGTGGCCAGAGGTACCCCCTTCGAGGTGGGGAGAAAACTGCAGGACGGATTTTCACTTTCTAGGGAAATGATAACACTAAGATCAGGAAACCTGTGACACTTGCACTGCAGTTTACAGTGTGCTCAGTGTACAGCTGTCTGTTGTGTTAGCCATGCCAGGAAGCCTTCACTGGAAACTGTTCCCGAGGTGCCAGGACCATGTGCTGCACAGAGTCCCCCAGATCTCCAAGGACACAAGCCGACACAGTGCCACCTTCACAGTCTTTTGAGTTTAAACAGAACCCACAGTCGACCTGCAAAGTGCTGGACAACTCAGCGAGTCATCTGTGACCAGGGGGCGTTATCGGTCGCCCTAGAGGGCTGGTGCTGACAGGCATTCATTCCGGTGTGGCTTCACTCACCTGCTGCAAGCATCTTGCCCCACAGCGAACTCAGCCTTCAGTGCCAGAGCAGGGTGTGGCTCAGGTCCCCAGTGGATGGCAATCTCCTTCATCTTTTCAGCTTTATTTATCATATATTAACTTTTAAAAATTCACCTACTTATGCTTTGCAGTACTGTTGACTGAACCCAGGGGTGCTGAGCTATGTCATCAGTCTCTTTTATGTTGAGACAGGGTCTTTCTAAGCTGCCCAGTCTGCTCTCAATCTTGCAAGCCTCCTGCCTCAGCCTGCTATAGCTGGGGGTATGCCACCACATCAGATATTTATTGACAGTCTACATGCTATCAGACAGGATAGCAGACATCAAATGGGGCAAAATAAATTTGGGCTGTTGAATTCCAACAGATGCTGAGTCACTGGGTGGGCTATGGACAAACGACTGTCCTTTGGGAGCGAGTGGGTGCAGGCCCCCTGCAACTGCACCACAGAGAGCTGGGTTCATGGCAGAGGCTGGCTGCAAGGCTCCCGTGTGGCTTAGGCTGCACTGCACATCTACGAGAGGTTCACGTGTGGAGAGGCAGGGGCTGCGTCCGAGTTTTGTCAGCCTGGCTGTTTAGACCAGCATGAGTGTGAAACAGAAGACCGAAACAAAAAGGGAGACCTTTTCCCTTGATGTGAGCTAAGCTCTAAGTGTCCCAACGATTTCAGTCACCCATGGATAAGGGGTGCTTTTCTGGGATTCTGTCCCCTGAGAGCAGCTCCACCCAGGCCTTCAGCCTCGCGTGAAGTGGCCTGGTGCCCCTGAAAGGAGGGGTTCCACAAGGCTTCCCGTGTCTTCAGGCTACTCCATCCCTGTTACCACTACTGCTGGCTAAGCTAGTGATGCGAGTCTCGTTTCAACTTGGGATTTAGCAAGGACACTGCTGGGAGAGCCCTATGGCCCCAGCCCTCGGTGCTACACACCCGGGAGAGCCCTACGGTCCCAGCCCTCGGTGCTGCACACCCGGGAGAGCCCTACGGCCCCAGCCCTTGGTGCTGCACACCCGGGAGAGCCCTACGGTCCCAGCCCACGGTGCTGCACACCCGGGAGAGCCCTACGGTCCCAGCCCTCGGTGCTACACACCCGGGAGAGCCCTACGGCCCCAGCCCTTGGTGCTACACACCCGGGAGAGCCCTACGGCCCCAGCCCTTGGTGCTGCACACCCGGGAGAGCCCTATGGTCCCAGCCCACGGTGCTGCACACCCGGGAAAGCCCTACGGTCCCAGCCCACGGTGCTGCACTCCCGGGAGAGCCCTATGGTCCCCACCCACTGTACTGCACCCCAGGCTGACCAAGTCAGGCTGTAAGAAGTCACAGTGAACTGCAGCAGTGTCTCCCACAGGACTAGGAATGCAGGGTCTGTTTCCAGCTAATTGCCAGTGGACACTAGCTGGCTGGAAGATGGACAAGGACAGTTCACTGAGGTAAACAGGCTTGGACATTTCCAGCTGAGTGGACATTTCCCCAGCCTGCTTGCTGTCTGTCTGTACAGAGCTGCTCTGAGGAATTAGATGATTGTATTCCCACCAACTGAAAGCCAGCCCCTCTAATTGACACTCTTTACAGCACAGCACATTCTGATTTCAAGAGTGGGTGTGCATGGATTTTTATGCAATCTTATTATTTACAAAGCAGCGGAGAAAAAGAAAAACAACAAAGCGTTCCAATCACAGAGAACATGGTGTAGCTCACAGCTTGCCAAGGACGGCAGCTGGGGCGGCCTGGGAGGACTCCGGCGCCCTGTCCTCACTGCTGGGTGTCTGCCCCAGCACCCTTTTAGGACCCAAGGCTCAGTGGCCCCTGGTTGCCAGGGCCAAGAAGATGTGTTCCCAAGGTCCTGGAGGGACACAGCTATGTGTCAGCTGGGGTGCAGGGGTGACCTAACATGGGGAAAGCTGATTTAGCAAATTGAATCCAAAGCACACCGTTGTGCTGTTGTTATCATTGTTGAGTCTCAGTGACGATTCTCAAATTAAATATAAATTGTTTATATTGTGAAAGCCTCAAAGTGTGAACTTGTGTCACAATGTTTACGAATCAGCTGCTGAAATGACCTCTGGAAAGGGGGGCAGCGGAGGGCACGATGGCAGGGGCCACTGACCGGTGGAGGCACTGAGCCCTGGGTTCCCTCAGGTCTGGCTGCTGCATGGTCCATGGACTCGGTCCCCAAAGGAGGTGGGTAGAACCTGGGCTGCAGATGGAGTGCTGACACTGCACCTTTGATGGGTCACTTACCAGTGCCCCTCAGTGCTTTAAAGAGGTGGCCAGAGTGGGGTGCTGGGCCAGAAGCGGCCTTGGCTGGCTCTTATCTTCGTTGCTTACCTACGTCAGTGAGACAGCAGGGACCTTCGACAAAGATGTCTACTACAGATTTCTAAAACACCACACCACCTCCAGGCTCACTGCAGAAGGAAAGAATGCTCTGTTGGGATGACCTTCCCGAGCAAGCCTTTACCTAGAAATTAGCACAAAGGGTTCGCTGTCATTTTACAGCCAGAAAAGAGCAAGAAAAATTAGTTGTGATTTGCCTCTCAGTGCACTTATCCGTTACATATGTCCTTCTACTTTAGCGAGTGTGTCGGTTTGTGGTAGTAACATTAAAGATTCACTCCAAGGCACGGATCTTTTTTCCTTCTTGAGATGAAGTCCTGCTAAGTCACTAAGTGCTGGGCTCGGACTTGAATTTGTCACCCTCCTGCCTCAGCCCTCCAGAGTGTAAGGATTACAGGCATGCACCACCACACTCAGCATCTTTTCTTGTTAGTTTATTTAACACTGATAATGTCTTAAAATGTGTGTATATATCTCTGTATAATTAACACAGTAGCAAAAAAAACAAAAACAAAAAGGCAGGATGGGATCAGGCAGCTCCAGAGAGGGCTCCTTGGTTTCCTCCTGGGAAACGTGGGAAGATGTAGATAAAATACGACAGCACTCAGCTCTGATGGTGTCAGATGGATCTAAACCCAACCCACCTCTGAGTGTATGAAGAAGGAGAATTCCGCCCCTTGTAGCACCACACAGTGTGGCTGCACTCAGAGTCCCCAGCAGGAAAACCTCCGGTCACCATGCCAGGCTCGCGGGGACAGCACAGACCCCAGCCCTGAAGCAGCTCTGGCACCTTCCCTGCTGCTCACTGAGCTCGAGCCTCAAGGAGGCTCTGACTACCCTCACTGTGGATCTGCCAGCCAGGCACCGTGCTCCCAGCCTCGAGGACGAAGCCACAGGCTGAAGGCGAGAGGATCCCAAAGCCACATGAGGTGGGCAGGACCTGCAGTGCCTGTGCTGCTGCCCTGGGCCGCTTCCTATGCACTGTTGCGCTTGCGGCCCCAGGCACACCTGTGCTGGGGAGGAGGGTCCTTCAGCACCCAGAGGCCCACAGATGGCTAAACGGTTGGGGGTGGGAGGGTCCTGAGATGTGAGATATTCACCTCACCCTAGAGAGGAGGCGGGCGATCGGGCAGCTGCAGAGCCTTGGCTGTGGGAGGAGCAGATGCAGGAAGTCTGTGGATTTCTTACCTTGGAGGGGGAAGAAAATTCAGCCCAACTGTCAGGAAATTTCCCAGATTGTGCTGAACTGAAGCCATGAACTTAAAATACTTGTGGAATCCCTTCATCTGGGGCCTTTTAGACACTGGGAAACCCACGAGGAAAGGAAACAGGTTCACTTGGGGATGTGAAGCCCCTGACATCTTCCTATCTGCACTGTCACCTTTTGGGGTCGCTTAGGGACCCTCAAAGCATTCCTGAAGGTTTATCTAAACCAACAAAGCAACAGAGTGGGTGGTGAGAAGCGGTTATTTCATGACTGAACAGGTATTATTGGGAACAATTAATGGTTAAAGGAAGTGACAGGAAGCTGTCTCTTTGGGGTTGGTGTCTTTCCAGGGAAAGTCTACTTGGTAGAGACAGGAAGCTGTCACCACCTTCATTCACGAGGACACCCAATACTCTGCCTTCGCAAGCCTCGGCCACCAGGAGCCTCACGCAGCCACAGCCGCACAGAAGAGCCATCACCAGCCCCACAGAACCCACAAGAAGGCACAGGCACAAAAGGCCGGCGTCTCACCCTGGGGAGTGGGAGAGCAGGGGTCTGCACCTCGCCTGTGGAGCTCCAATGTCCACGAACAAAACCCTCAAATCTGCCTTTCGCAGGCTGTGTGTACCCAAGACTAAAAGCTTTTTGCAAAAGGAAGAGCTCCAAGCAACTCTGCTGGTCGCATCTAGGACACTTAAGTCGATGTCGTGGAAACCAAAAAGTAAGCACGCACTTGAACTTTACAAACCGCGCACCGTTCATTTACTTTGTCGTAGGTCACATTCAAAATAAAAAGTGTATTTAGGGTCCTACAGGGGCTGGGGGTAGCTCAGCAGGCACCAGGCATCGGATTCTATCCTGTGCCCCCTGGCAGGACCTGAGCCCTGCATGCAGGCTCCGGTCAGTGCTGGTGTCACCACCGAGCAGACTCTGGACCCAGCCATGGTCACGGTGGCTGCTGAAGATGAATTTCAGGTTTTTCTGCTCTGTTCTCTATCTAGTACCTTCTGACCCAGTGCAAGAGAAAAATGTGCTGCAATCTTGGCTCTATTCTGTTCATGTTGCTAAGTTACTGAATATTTTGCCTCGCCTTGCCAGAAAACCATGCTAGTTGTCTTTAAAGGAATAAGCTACATTCTGGAACATTCCAGCATATGTGCCTTAAATGTGCTTTGAAGGTATCTATAAAATACCCTTTTCCTTCAAATACTTTGAAATGAAGCAATGGTTCTGCACTGATTTGAAATGAAAATCTCACATGTTTGCATTAAGCAGAAACATCTCCCCTTATAGAATGCCCTGTGAATCACACATGCATGCACACACACCTGCATACACACATGTGCATAGGTGCACACATACACTTACACATGCATGCATGCACACCTGCATACAAATGCACATGCATGCATACACCCACACCCAAGTACACACAACCAGCATAAATGCACACACACATGCACACATTCATATAAACACACATTCACATGCATGCACACTCCTACACACACGAACACATGCACACACGTACATGCATATATACATGCACATACCTTCACACACATATGCATGCATGTGCACACACCTGCACACACACACACACACACACACACACATGCATACAGGCAGACTGTCCAGAAGGAAGAGCATTTGCAGCCTGAAACTAAGGACGAGGTTGGAAAGGGCAGAGAGCTGGTACGGTGCTGGTCAGCACTTTGCGACCCGTGAGCTGCCCCCCAGCTGCTCCTGTGTTGTATGTTCTCAGATATGTGACAAAATCCTCTTTTCAAATGAAACTGTAAGATAACTTTTAATTTATTGTTTAATATGCTGAACTAAAACACGATACAGTAAAATGCAATGATAAATAATAGCAAATAAAGCCTGTAGTAAAGTGATTGCTTTCTTTGCCTCGGCTGTAACCAAGGTAAAAATCAGCACGTTTTTCTGTCTTTTGTGGCTTTCCCTGTCTGGCCCACTCCTTATGGGCCCCACATGGAAGCGCCCAATGCCTCCCTGTCTTCCTGGCAGCAGTGGGACACCTGACTCTGCATCCGCTTAGGCTGGAGTGCTGGGACACAGGGCAACGCAGGCTGCACCACTCTGGGCTCATTTCCTCTCAGAGGGGCACTGGGCTCGGCTCCTCACATGCTCCCAGCTACTGCAGTGTGTAGCACGACACGAGCGTGCACACTGCCGTGAAATAAAGCGTGACCCGCTGCAGCTGGGGTCTGGACTGTCATCTGGGCTCCTGGCTCCCTCCGCAGGCCTAGCCTGGGAGGGCACAGCACAGTGCATGGAGGCCCCGTGTGTGCGAGAACCCAGTCCAGTGGCGTGGGGTGGCAAAGTGGACATTAACGGAGGCACTGGAAGGCCATGCGCAGAGGTCCTCCCACGAGCCGCCATCTTCTCATCTGCAAAAGGTGCCTTCATCTCCTTTATGAAGTGAGGGTTCCTGGGCCATGGCCATCCTGAGAGGACCGCTTTCCTACCCCACCCTGACCTTCCAGCATGGGCCCCACAGGCCCCATGACCAGCTACATCAGATGGTAGCTGATATACCTCACTTCATAAAGGCTGCTTTTCGTCTGTCTGTCTGTCTGTCTGTCTGCCTGTATTTCTACCCCAGGATTTTGATGGGGAGATTAGAAAAGTCCTTCCACACTTTGCTTCTTTTTCCTGCAGTTGAGATGACCCCAAAACAATAACCATACTATATTTTATGCAGTGGAGGTTTCTTGTTTTGCTTTTGTTTTTTGAGTCAAGAGAGTCAGGCTGTTTTGAATAATTAAAAGAGAACAGGTCAGTCAGTAGTAAGAGGACTCCACAGAGGCCACTGTGTGACCGGAATAAAGGAGGGCACTGTGCAGGAGGCCTGAGCGAACCTCCAGGTTTTCCTAGGAGAATGCTAGGTACATTCAGAGCTGGAGCAGGGCAGGTAGCAGCCTTCTCTGAAACAAGCCAAAACCTGTTTTTCCAGTTGTGTTCCTGGGGTGTCCTTTCAACTGTGGAGTTTGAGAAAAAAAATAAAAAGACACAAATTGCAGTGCTCTCAGTGGCATTTAAAGGTAACTTCTTAGCTTGGCACTGGATGTCTGTGAAAGCCCTGAAAATGAAGTGATAAGGAAGAAGGAGAGGGTGGCAGGAGGTGAGGAGGGGCCAGGCTGTCACCAAACTTCTGTGGAGGCAGCTGAGGCTTTGGGTGCCTGCGAGGGCTCTATCCCTGAGAGCTCCTAGAGTCCACCCAGCCCCCCTGGGTGGCTATGTCTGCTCCTGCTGTGGGTTCTGTTTAGCTCCTTGTGTCCTGAGCAGTGGTGCCCCCTCTGTAGCAGGCAGGGGTGAGCATGTTGCTGCCCTCCTCACTTTTCAACTTAGAGGCTCCCGGGCCCTTTGTGGGGGATGAGGCTGCTGGGAAGGCCTGGACCTGAGGAGCCAGTACCTCTAGGTTCCGTGCTCTACCCATCTGATGTAGCTGGTCATGGGGCCTGTGGGGCCCATGCTGGAAGGTCAGGGTGTGGTAGGAAAGCGGTCCTCTCAGGATGGCCATGGCCCAGGAACCCACTTCCACTTCTCTGAGGCTGTTTGTTAGTCATTCAGCAAACATTCAGACACACACTCCTACCTGCAGCACAGCTACCAGGCAGCCTGCTTACACCCATGCTGGGCACCTAAGCACAGGCCACCTGGAACTCAAGGCCACCTGTGTGCAAGGTGTCCTTCCCTCATCATCTGAACTGAAACCGAAATTAACCCTGCTTCTGCACTGACTGAAACAGGTATTTCATTTAAAACGAAAACAAAGCCTCCTGTCTGGCTCTGTCACCACCCACTGGATGTGGACATCTCCCCTGCTCCATGGAAACCCCAAGAATCCCAATGATTCCTGAAGAAACAGCAGTGCCTGCGGTAGGCTCTGCGCCCAGGGACCAGGCCAGGCCCCAGAGCCCTGGGCTCCACCCACCGGCTGCTTCCCTTGTGCAGCAGTGTGAGCCCTGCAGCTCTGTCCAGGCCTGTCCTGGGAGGTGGGCAACACCCTCCTTCTGGTCCCTGGGATCAGCCCTCACGTCGGCCCCCTGGGGATGGTCAGGACTCCTGCACTGGGCTGGCTTGCTGTCGGCTTCAGGAAGGACTGGGGAGGAACAAGACCTGGAGCTGCAGAGCAAGTCCGCCTGGTGTCCAGTGAGGGGACTGTGACCCGGACAGAAGCCAGCCCTGGAGCTCACACTAAGCTATGACCAAAGAAAGCCTCAGCTATGCAGGGGCTCCTGTTGCCAGATATGGTCAGGGTCAAAGGACACACTGTACCCAAGTGCGGCTGCAATCACAGGAAAGATTTGGAAAAGGCAGGGGGTCGGGGGAAATCAGCAGTAATGCTCCTACAGACGTGTTGGAATCTCGTCTCCCTGGAGCCCTGATTTCAGGACAGACTCAGCACCTAGTAAGACGTCCACAGGGAATGTGGGTGGCATGTGGAGCTGTCCACCAAGGGTGTTTGTGCCTGAGAAGTTGCCACTCTGGTGTTTGGAGGGGGCAGGTGTCTACTTCAGATTGAACCAGGGCTTTTGCACTGAGAACACCAGCCTTTTTCAGTTTTTTATGGGACAGGATTTCACCAACTCACTAAACTGGCTGGGCTAGGCTGGAACTTAAAACCATCCTGCCTCATTATCCTCTGGCATTCCAGACAGAAAAGCCAACACCAAAATGACCAATGTTCTCCCACTGAACAGGTCACAAAAGAGCTGATTTTCATCACACACACACATACAACACACATGCAGCACACATATGACACATATACCACACACATCAGTTCACTGTGCGTATCAAGCCATCATGTAATATGCTTTGAATAGATACAATTTTAATTTATCAATCAAATATTTTTAAATAAAAATCTTTAAGAAAAACATAAACAAGTAAAAATAGCTCATTTTTGCATAATAATGTGAATAGTGTTAGCACTAGTGAACCATACACTTAAAACATAAGATAGCACATTTTATGTGTATTTTGTGGCAATTCAAGATTTTAAAAAAACAAAACTAAGAGAAGGGGCATGGCGAGGTCCTTGCTCTGAGTTTTTAACCTCATGTTTCATTTTAGCCTCCCAGGGCTTGGGGTTGCTTTGCCCATCTGATCCAGCGTCTGTCTGCCTAGGTGTTCACAGCCTGAAATGATGATTTCCTCTAAGGCACAGGAAGCTGCAGATCATGCTCCCAGCTGCCAGCCTGGCTTCACACTGCATCCCTGGGCCCAGAAAAGGCAACCACAGCAGCACGTGAGGGATATCCTTTGACCTAGGCATGACCTCGAGATCACAGGGCCATGGTCATGCTGCGCTCGCCAGGCCTGCAGGGCCCTGCAGACCTGGATAACTCTCAGCTGTCACTGGTCAACTGAGCCCACCCGAAGGGAGAAGAGGAGGCGTTTGGATTCTTTTTTTCTTACTTTTTGTACTGAGGATTGAATCTAGGGCCTTTGCAATGAGCTATGTCCCCAGACACCTTCCTACCCTTTTCAAGACAGAGTCTCACTGAATTGCCCAGGCTGGATCAGACTTGAGTTCCTCCTGCCTCAGCCTCCCAGAAATCTGGGATTATAAACGTGTGCCACCACACCTGATTTTGATTATTTCCTTATATCATCTAAGAACTAAAACTTTGAACATTTTTTAGTAATTCAGGGATCCAAACCTGACATTAAAAAGAGATGTGTTCCTGATATATCAAAGATTCTTTGTTGCAGAGTTATAAACTAAGTTTCTAGTAGATACTTTGCTGTGGAGAGTTATAAACTAACTTGCTGATAGATACTTCCTTGCAGAGAGTTATAAACTAACTTGCTGGTAGATACTTGCAGAGTTATAAACCAATTTGCCTGTGGGAAGGGATTTCGGTTTTACACTTTATCTGTATGGAGCTATTTGTAGTGTTCTTGGACTAGAGAAATTCAGGGCCAAGATCCAGCACCTGTCTAGTCACTTCTTGCCTTCATCAACTGGCCAAAGCACATTTCACACAGAATAGTTTTTCCTGTTTAATAAGAACACTGATATATCTAAAAATAATAGAAGGCACAATAGTGACTGGTTTGCTATCAAATGCCATAATATTAAGAGCACAGCATTACCTCTTTAGTATCAGTGTAGTAGCAGTTCTGTGATTTTTTTAAAACACAGATATCAAACAAAATTATGATCATCTGTGAAGCATCCTAGGCCCTCTGAACAGTCAGGATCTTTGCAGATGGAAAGATAAAGGGTGAGGAGGATGCAGCTGTGTTCTCCAGCACCTGAGACGCCTCATCTATGCTGTGCTACAATCACACAACCACTGCTAGGAAAAAGCGGCACTAATCTAAAAACTATAGCAAACCACAGCACTTTACAAGCATTTGTCTTCTTCAGAGTCCACAGCAGGGCCACGCCTCAGCTGTGCAGAACAGAATGTGGCTCAGAGGACATGGGATGACAGGGCCACAGGAGCCACATGGTTGAATGGCGGGGCCCAGTGCCTCCGGCCCTGTCACATGCATCAGAAGCAGATCACAGACTGGAGAAATGGAAAGACAGAGCTGTTGACCTGCTGGGTTCCCAGCCTGAACACACAGCCCACCTTGGTGGGGCAAGCAGGCAGCCAGAGGCAGCACACACGAGCCCGAGTCACCATCCTCGGCTGCTTCTCACTCCTTTGCAGCTGGAACTTTCTAGTGAAATGTTAAAAAATGGGAATCTGTCAGTCTTTAATGTCTTTCTGACTCTTGCCTTACACATTTGACCTTAAAATATGACTGCTTTTTAAGGTACAAGCACATAGGTAGCTACCCAGATACATCAAGAGAGTCAACTGCTCTTTGGCATCAATAAACCAGGGGCTGTGGAAGGCAGTGAACTCTTTAGAGGCCACAGAGTTGTCATGGACACAGGACCTCCAGAAGAATCAGCAGCAGTGACCAAGTGCTCGTCCACCCCCTCTCAGGAAGTGACCTGCTTCAATGGCCACGTGTTTACACACTGAAACCAGAGCACAGCCAAGATTTCCGAGGGACTAGGGAATTCCAGAGTTGCGTTTCTGAGGAAGTGGAGGGGAATCCCCTCTGTCCTTCTGTCAGGGTCGAGCGCTCTTCTGAGCATCCTCTTCCAGACAATGCAAGAGATTCTGGGAGTGTGGGGATGGTTACTTCTGGATCACTGCGAGCCTTCCTGCCTCTTCCATGGGTGCAGGACATCACCAGCAGGAGGGACCAGGCAGGTCTGTCTCTTGGCTGGGGATGAGAGCTACCTGCTGCTACATGATGACCAAGCCCACAAAGACTGGGGCTACTCTCTCTGCCCTTTCTCCCCTGACAGTTTCTTCATTTTAGACTTTGAGAATTCCTAACATTTAGAAGTCTGAGATAAAGGAAAAAGGTCTGTCTTCATGCTGTTAAATCACCTTTACGTTGCTATGTAATGGCTTCATTATCCTTCTCACAGCTTTAGGCTTTTTAAATCACCTGTGCAAAGGATAAGGGGTTCTGGTCTGTAATTCAGTTTAAATCATATCTAAAGTAAGAGTAAATGGGCGCTGACAGAGAAGGCAAGGGACTCCAAGGGATGGGACGTGCGCCTGGCGTGAAGAGCGACAGTCTCTGTGCTGTCTCTGCCCGTGCCTGGGTCTGGAAGGTGCAGGGCTTTCTGATCACCTCGGTGCCAGTATGTCTACCTTGGCAGGGCACCTGACACCTTCAAAAATACTGCCTCTGGTTGGGTGGTGTGCCCTATGCTAAATCTCCTTCCAGGCATGGAGGCAAAGCCAACACATCTAGCATTGCAGGAGGAAGACTGTGCTACAGTACTATGAACTAAAATTGCATCCATTTGAGTCAGAGATGACCTGTGAGCCGAGTGTGGTGGTGCACACCTGCAATCCCAGCACTTGGGGAGGCCAAGGCAGGAGCATCACAAGTTTGAGTCTACCCTAGGCAATTTAGCAACTTAAAAAGAAAAAAGAAAAAAGATAGGAAGGCAACTCAATGAAAGCCCTGGGTTCAGAAATCGCTAGCAAGCTATTATTACGTATTCATCTGTATCCACAGGCTTGCATATAAACCTATGGGCATTTTAAAAATTAAAATCAAAATTTTCAGCAGAGTTTAAAGACCTATAAGCTGTTGTACAACAGAATTTGTTTACTTAGGCCTAGAACTGTTTCAGTCCAGGAAGACAGACTCATTGTACTAGTTTTAAAAAGTAAAAGACACTCCTATTGTGTCCGGGCTAATAACCCTGCTGGGCTTGATGCAATTTTCCTATTAGGTTTCTGCTACCTGAGAACCTCGTGTGCAGGCGAAAGGCCAAGGGAACAAGAACAACACGAAGTGTGGAGCGAAGTGTCAAGGTGCTGCCAGCCAGGCAAGCTTTGTGCTCCAGGCCAGGCCAGGCCAGGCCATGTCTGCATTCTGGAGGCGCCTGCTGTCCCCTTCCTTCCGTGAGTGGCTTCCTCCTTGGTGAGTGGCTCGTTCTCCTTCATCCTCCTCTCTGCTCTTCAGCCGATGCACAAGTTTGAGGCTGAAACTTGGTTTTCTTCTCTGACTCTGGTGCCCTTTGGTAGCTGGGCCAGCACCAGGCAGGCCTGGGCAATCTCCAGCTGCGCTGATGGTGAAATGCTTTGCAAATCTCCGGGGCAGGCTGATTCCCTGAGTGCAGGCTCAGTGCTCACTAACATCCATCTCTGTTCATTCGCTTCCTCCCACGCCTGGTCTTTCCATCCCAAACCCTCTCCCGCCACGAGTCTGTCTGTCTGGAGAGCTCCAGGTCCTTGCAATCACATCAGCACATGTGGTTCCATCTCAACTCCAGACTGAAGTGAAACAAAAGCCTGGGTCTGAATGACTTCACCAGGCAGAGGGCTCAAACAGGATCAGGAGGAGATGAGGGCGTGGGGGAAGCGGTGGAGGCAGCAGAGGCTGGGGGAAAGGGGGAGAGGGAGCCAGTTGGACGAGGCTGGTCCTCCTCGTTTCCAGGCACAGATCTTCTAATTTCCCTGATTTTTTGAAACCTGAGCCCCATCTGTTCTTCCCATCTGACCCTCTGTGGAGAGAGTGGAGACGTGGTAAAGGGTAGTGGGGAAGGCAGATGCACACCACGCGGGGTGTGGGAGTCCGAGCCGCTGAGATGCTGCTCACCTCTCTGTGTTTCCACATCCGAGAGAGAGAGAGAGAGAGAGAGAGAGAGAGAGAGGGAGAGAGCGAGAGAGCCCCAAGATTCTGAGCACAGAACCGGGAGCAGAGTCTCGTGGCCCCGAGCCGGGGAGACAGGTTCACCCCGCATGGCACGTGGTTCTGTACACCTGCTAACAGCACCGAGTGCAGCAGGACAGCAGGACACCTAGCGCCACATGTGAAAGACACCGCAAGTCGGTTTCTGGTCTTTCAAACAACTAGAAAGTAGGATGCAGGAGGACGAGCAGCTCACATTGGGGACAGAGGAAACCCAGACCCTCCACCTGTAAAATGACAACCTGGGGTGATCATGGCCCCCCAGACACAACGTGCTTTCTGCACACGAGCAGGCAGCGTTCACACAGCAATCGGACATGCTGTCGCCAGCTTAGAGCTTTCACAACTGTTTCAAGGCTGTGATCTTAATTGAGACTGTGGCCTGGTGTCCTCTGCCTCTTGGTTTAACCCTTTCACAATGAATATTACTTTGGTTTTGATCTCTGTTCCTTTAAAACTAAATATCTTTCAGATGCCAAACACACGAGAGATAAGGCAGCACCTCGGAAGGCTCAGTTGAGCTCATACTCTGGAAAGACCCGCTCGCTGCTGATCGGGCCGAGCCCTGGTTGCAGAGCAGCCTCTCCTCCTGTCCCCTGCAGGCCTCAAGCCTCTCTGGCTCTCAGAGGGAGAATTTCCATCCCTTGGCTTCTCTTGGGACCAAGGCCTGTGCTGGCCCATGGCAGCCGACCGGCTCCTCTCCTGAGTCTCCAGCTCCTGCAGAGCTGAGACCACAGCTGAAGGCCTCTGGCAGTGAGATACCCTCCCTATTTAGCCTGCAGAAAGGGGCGCCTAGTGCTGGAGACAAACAGTGAGCTCCAGATCTCACCTGCTGGGCAGCACTGGCTTCTGCGGTGTGAGAAGAAGGTTCATCTCATGGGCTCTGTGTGAATTATGGCCATTGGGTCATTAACTGCTTAGTAACTAAAGTACATTAGGTGATAGTGGATTGACCTTCTCTATCTTTGCCTAAGTCTCATTTGTCTTGGTTCCAAAAATCCACATACGAAAATGCATTTCCATGCAGAGAAGTGTTTATACTCATACCGTGACTGAGACGCATGGCACCTTTGGGACCCCGCCCACGGGAGGGAAGAGTTTGCCTCACACAGTGAATCTGGCTCATGAAGCGCTCGTTTAATCAGAGAAGAGAAACACACACCCGTGAGAGATGAAGGGGCAGAGAGCCGAGCTGGAGCATCAGACTGCGGCTGCTCTGTCCACTGTGTCCTGGAGTCCAGTGGACGTGGGAGGGAGACTCAGCCAGGTCACCATGCACGGAGCTAATTGGAAGCAGCTGGGAGACAATCCTGCTCCTGATCGTGGGTGGCTGGGGGCTGGGCCTGGAGGCCAACTGCGGCCTCTGTCTCACGTGAGAGGCAGAGTCCTGTCCACATGGAGAACTACGCTTCCTTTACTAACTGGTCTATTACATAGAAAGGGGGCCCATTCCAGTGCCCCTAGGTAATTCATGTAGGGCCTGCGGATTTTACCAGATAGCGCTGCTGGGAGCTGCTCCCCCAGAGCTGCGCCTCGGTCTCCAGCGTGCAGTGTGACCTCTCTGGGGCCACTCTGATTTGGGAGGAAAAACAGAGCTGCAGAGCTGGCCCTGCGCACCGCAGTTACCAACAGCACCACCTTTCTGGGGCCCCTTCCCTGTGCCAACAGAGTGGGCCAAGCCCACCGAAGGTCACCTGGTTAACCTGGTTACATAGTGGGCAACGGGCAGGGCTGAAACTGACCCCTGCTCTGTCCAGGCTGCACGGTACCACAGTTCCAAAAGCCCACGCACACAGCTTTCACAAGCAGCTGCACCACTGCCCTGGGAGCAGGCCCAAATCCCTGTAACTCCAGCACTCAGGGAGGCTGAGGCTGGAGGATGGCAAGTCCCAGCTTGGCCTGGGCCACCCAATGACTCAGCATGAACTTGTCTCAAAGTAGAAGTGGGGGGGGGCTGGGGATCTGGCTCAATGTGAAGGCCCTGGGTCCAATTCCATTACTGCCCAAGACGATAAGAACAACACCCAAGAGCTAGCCCTCCTGAAACAGACGGGAAATCCAAGGAACCTGCTGAGGGAGAGATGTTTATTAGAGCTGGGGTTCTTGAAATACTTGGCATTCCACAAACAAAGATGGATCAGAAAGATACCAGGAAAATGTTCCTTGTTGCACTTTCCTAGTAAAATGTGGGCCCTTGAAGGTCAGCATTACACAAAAGTTCACTATGAGGAGCCAGTAATTTTACTTCTTGAATGAGACCCCCTAGGAAATAATCCAAAAGGAAAATAATTCTGTGCAAACTTTTGGGGAGCACTGTTGAAAACAGAGATGGCAGGAAGACAAGAGGGAGCTCCAGGATGCAGCCCATCACACGCCTCAAGACGCTGAACATGGAGGACACTGGCCTGCGGAGGGCGTGCTCGGGGGCAGCGTCGTGAGCACACAGCCTTTCTGGGCAGGCCTGTCTCCGTCCTGGGCCTCACATGCTGGGGCCCCTTGCCCTCCTCCCTGCGGTGCTCGGAGGCAGAGAGGCCCAATGCAGCTCCAGGTCAGCTGTGTCATGGAAGAGATGTGACGCAGAGCAATCGAGCAAACCCCGGGCTTCACGCGTCTGCGGGTACCATGCTGCACTCTTACATTCGCGGGGCCAGTGCATGCGTTGCAGAGGGTGCAGGGTGAGGCTGAGTGCTCCTGCTGTGTGGGAGGGATGGACACAGCGACTGCTCAGGAGACAGAAGCCCTGCGTCTGCAGTGACCGCACACACACGTCGGTCAGAGCCATGTGATGTAGGACACCAGGCAGAGGCCTGGCAGGAACCATGGACCACACTTAGTCTGACAGTTCAACAAGCCAGGCATGGTGGTGCACGTCTGTAAAACCAGCACTCAGGAAGCTGAGGCAGGAAGATCACTGTGAAATCAAGGCCAGCCTGGGCTACACAGCGAGGCCTGTCTCAGCCTGTTCCCTAGTTGGCTTCACACCCACAACAGCTGTGCCACTGCAGAGTGGAGGCTCACAGATGGTGACCCCAGGAAGGCAGAGGAACCTAAGGGAACTCTACAATTGCCACTCCTCTTCCCTGTAACCCTAGAACTGCAAAAATAAATCTTTAAAATGTTTTATTAATCCATAATTTGCTGATTAATTTAATCACAGAGGAGGTTTATTTCACCTGCATCTTGACACTTTCCTGGGGGTCACTCCCAGCAGTTTGGCAGTGTCCCGTCCTGTTCCTTGCACCCTGGAAACCTTGGCTGTACCTGTGTGCTGGAGAGCTGGGACAAGCAGTGCCACCCTGGTTCTGGACCTGGAGTCAGTGCTCAGTGACCCCAGTGCCCTTGAACACATAGAAGTCCTGGCCACATCCAAAAGAGAAGGCAGGAGAATGACCCTTCCTCATTTACTTCGGGCTTCCCATGCTGAACACCTTCTTATTTGTTTTCCCTAGAGCCCCTCAGACATGTAGTTTTAATTATAAAATCAACATTTGCCAGGTTAGATTCTTAAGATTTTATATTAATGCATTTGATGTGTATAATTATATACTTAAGCAGCTCTTCATGTGGCTAATAACAAAACCACTGCTTGCTAAGTGACATGGGTCAAGTGTTTAAAAGACACACAGGGACCACAAGCTTCAGCGTCATGGGTCTCCATGCAGGGATTCCCGGCGTGAGAGACACAGAACTCAGTCTCCTCCAGCTCTGCTGGGTGAGGACCCCACACAATGCTGGATAACAGAATCAGGGTGCAGAGCAAGCACGGCCACAGCACCCCATCCACACCCTGCTCTATAGCAAACCAACCATGGAGGCAGGGGATGTGTCTGCATGGCCAGGTGTGGTCACGCACAAGGCAGACAGTGTGGAGACATCTGCTACTCCAGGGACTCACATGACTTTACGTAGCCTGAAAATTAAAAATATGTGATTCCACCACAACAAGAAGGCAGGCAGTGAACCTCTGCTTTGCAAAAATCATGAGTTCCCAGTGAAGCCAAACAGGACGTAATGCCGAGACGCCCACAGCTTTCTCTCAGCTCCACTGTTACTCTTGCCAGCAACGTGAGAGCCTCTGCAGCCCCCGCAGAGTGCACGGCCAAGGAGCTGGAGCCGTAGACCTCCGTGTGCATGAATGGGGGTTTTATCCTTGTCCAGGGTAGGCCAAAAGGGGTCCAAGAAGCCTGGAGACCTCCAGAGGGGGACGTGTCGCGGAGCCCCCAGCCAGGTGCCACACTCACTTCCAGAGAACCAGCTCCACCCTGGTGCCGCCCAAGCTGCTCACAAAATCCTTTCTTAAACTGACCCAAAATCTGTCTCCCCTTCAATGCCAGGCATTTGTCTCATTAGCTGTAGACTCTGGAGCCAGTGGGGCAAGGCAGCCTCCTTTTCTGCTCACAGACCCCCGGCCCCACAGAGGACAGCATCCCGGGATCACACGGCCATTCTCTGGGCTGAATGCCTTCCAACCATGCAGCATCAATCACACTCGGGCCTCGGGACCCTCCTCACACTTCTCCCAAGCCGTACACTACACCCTGCACGTTCTGAGAGGCCTGGGGCACAGTGGAGCGACTAACGCCTGCCTTGAAACATGGTGGGTTTATTAACAGACTCAACATCCAGGCCGTGCCACCGCTGGCTCATGGCGAGCTTGGACCCGAACAACACCCAATCTTTCTCACACTTACGTCATTTGTGTTTTTCATTCTCCCAGTCACTCAACAAATATGGCCTTCAAGAAAATTATTTCCACACCAAATGCTGACGAGTTTCCATCTGATGACTGAGAGGCAAACAGACTAAGAAGGCACGTGGACCCTGCCCTGCACTTGAACCTGGAATTCTATTTTTCCATGAATTAAAAGCTGACTATATTAGGTATCAACGAGTTGTTTCAGGGACAGCTGAACAAACGAGGTAAAATTCCATGCTATTCCAACTGTGTGGTAAGGGGATTTTTTCAGAGAGGCCCAGTGAGGACTCCTGAGAAAAGACGGGACCCGGCAGTCCCCCTTTGAGAGCCAGCGGAGAGGAACCTCAGGTTGGAGTCACAGGCCAGCACACTTCATGCCTAGCATGGTTCCCACAGCTCTGGTGGCCCGATTGCGGGCGGACAGGCACTGTTCACGGGAAGCCTGTGGCTGAGCCGGAATGGTGCTGTCGCGGTGAAGACCCACACACACTCCACCCCCAGGCTGGGCCGTTCCATCTTCTGTGTGGCCAGGGCTGAGACCACAGGCAGGAACCATGGGTGAGGAAGGCCGGAGAGCCCGAAGGGGGCCAAGGTGTGACCTCTGCTCAGCATCTGAGACAGCTATGGGAGGAGAAAGAAGGGGAAGTGGAGCCATGCAGGTCCCGAGGGCAGTTCAAGGACAGCTCACACACAGGGCATTTCTGGGAAAGAGGTCCTGGGCTCCGAGAGTGAGTTCTGCCTCCATCCAACCTCATGTGCAGTCTTGAAGCTGGATCCACTCCAAGTCCAACAAAGGCCCCACTGAGAGGCTTCACAGGGGTGACGAGCCGAGGCTGGGTCTCAGTTCACGGTGCTGGACTCTGGTGCACAAGGCCACCTGGACACCTCTGAGGGGCCTGAACAGTCTCACCCCAGGCCGAGCCATGCAGAACCACAGGGGTCAGACTGAGCATTAGGACTTCACTTAGGGTGCCAGAGGTGATGCCCACCTGTGGTCCAGGCTGGTAAGTGTTGGGAGGGTTGCTCCAGCTGCCCTGAGGAGATGCCCCAAGTTGGGGCACAGGAGAGGTGGGTCAGACCTAGGGGCTGGGGAGGCTGAGGCAGACCAGTCATTACAGGAGCCCAAGGATGGGATGTGAGTTGGGCACTGTGGCTTTGAGTGGGAATCCACACCCAGGAATGGGGGAAGCCCTAGGCCCCTCAAGGAGCTGCACCCGGGGTCACTGGGGCAAAGCACAGCAGGCTCTGTGGACATCTGGGGCCAGGGGAGCTGGGGTGCTGGTGAGCGCTCCACTTTACGGGTCTGAGGCGACCACTGACCTAGACTATGGACGGCTTCTTGGAAAGCTGGGACCTGCAGGAGATGGGTAGAGGCGAAGCAGCGCAGCCAGGAGGAGGAGGCCACAGCACCCCAGTGGGATGCACTGGAGGAGAGGGACGCAGAGGCAGCGCCTGCCACAGCCAGAGCTGGCTCTCGCCCTGGGCAGACGCCCACATGCCTGCCCCTGGGCCAGTGGCTCAGACAGCAAATCGAGCCTGCCTTTGGGCCAAGAGCCAGTGCAGCATGGCGCGGCCAGGGCTTTACCACAACAATGAAGACTGCCGAGCCACAAGCCGCGAGCCTATCTCTGCGCCCAGGCCTGCGAGGACCTGGCTGCAGGCCGGCTGGGCTGAGGGCTCATCCTGCCCAGGTTTGCACCACTCCTGGCTGTGCAAATAGGGCTTTTCCCTCTGCCTCCAGAGTGGTTTTCCACCCACAAGTGGTGCTTTCCAAGCAGGCTCACCAGGTGCTGCGCATTCCTGGGGTCATCAGTTGGGCTGCTGCTCAAGGACATGGGGAAGCAGGGCTGAGCTGAGGCTGAGGCTAGAGGGCCCGAGGGTGGCAGGCGGGGTACCAGGGGGGATCCAGAGGGAGGTGGGAGCCCAGCGCAAGGGACGAGAATGGGCAGCGCCGGATGTCACCTGCCTTTGTGGAGGGCAGCAGCAGCCCTGCCTGTCCCAGCCTCAGCGACCATGAAATGCTTGAAGGTGTCCAGGACAGGGAGGTGGGCAGGAACCTGGCTTTTTTGCAAGTTGAGGAAAATTGAAATGCTTCCTTAGGATTGGTGACATCCTGGCTTACCCCTGAGAATCCAGTATCTGCTTCAATAAACCTGGTGCACAGTAGAGCACCCTGGGTAAGAGCTTCAGAAAGCAGAAGTCTTGTAAATCCCCTGGGAAGAAAGGTGAGGAGTCTGATGTCCCAGAAACACCTTCCCTAGTCAGGGGCTGGAAAGGAGCAGTGGGTTCTCTGGCCTTCGAGTTTTCCCCATGGCCTTCGGCTCCTGGACCCCGATGGCTTGCAGGTGATCACATGACTGGCTGTTCTGCTCGCCCAGATTAGTCCCAGGCCACCAAGCAGACACAGTGCAAATACAGCTGTCCCTGGTGTAAACTGAGCTGGCTGGCTCCTGAGCCAGTTCTGTGCTGCAGAGCTCTGTGACCTCCTTGGCTGGATGAGGACGCAGGGGCCGGGGCAAGCGGCTCCAGAGACAGCCAACCTGGGAATGCAGAGCCCACGTGGCCCTGACCAGTCTTTGCGGGCACAAGAAATAAGCATGTGCCTGAGCAGGCCAGCATCATTCCCAGACTGCAGCTTAGGCCTCCCTGGCCTCCCTGGCGCAGAAGGCAACTCGTCCGGCCACATCCGTCATTGTCACCTCACCTCACTCCATCTCCTTTGGCATGTTGTTCCCACGGGGATTTTCCCCCAGCAAATGCACGTCAGGTTGGGAAAATGAAGACCATCATGGAGCTCTCCAAGAAGGTGTGATTTCTCTCAAGTCTGCGCTGAAGGGTGCGCTGAAGGGTGCCTGGAAGGGTCAGGAGGTGCTGCTTTCACAGTGGGCAGGGGAGGGGATCTGGGTCAGACCCGGGCTTTGCTGCTTGCATTCTGGATGGAGAGCTGACACACTACACTGCTGTCTTTGAGAACTGCAATGCTGATCCAAAGGATAAAAAGTCCAGGAGAGTCAAGAGTGGTCAAGGCCTGGCCTCTTGTGTTTTCAGCACAGCCCATGGCAGTGGCTGAGTGTGGTCAAGGTCTCCAGCAGGCCCCCAGCGCCTGACCTGGAACCAGGACTCATGGGCCTCCTGCCTCAGCTGCACAGCTTCACAGTCGCAAGGTGGAGGGGGCTGAGATCATCTCCAGGTGCCAGGTGCACACACTAGGACTGGACACGGCCAGCACAGGCCATGGTTACACTCACTTCTGGCAATTATCAGTGGAATGACTGATTCTGGAAACTACTGGGGAAAAGTCCAACTTCTGAAGAACAAAAAGGATTCAAAAGTGAGGGACACAGACAGTGACATGGGGCACACAGTCAAGACAGGGATTCAAAGAGCTACTGTCTGTCTATCGATCAATCTGTCACCTACACTGAGGAATGCATCCAGAGCCTCTGCACTGTGTTACATGCCCAGGGCCTTTCCTTTCTTCTTTATTTTGAGACAGGGTCTTGTTAAGTTGCCAAGTTGCCCAGGATGGGCTCAAACTTGGGACCCACCTGCCTCAGCCTACCAGAGTGAAGGGATCAAATGTGCAGAGCCAAGCCTGTGTTTAATTTGTGACTAAGCTGTGTCCACAAAGGACAGCTGGCTCTTGAGCTCCAGCTGGCTGCTCCTTGTGGCACAGTGCCCTGAGGTGTGAATCCCCAGTGGCTGTGGAGAGCACTGGGGTCCCATTCACAGAAGAGGGTACAAGGGCCCAGGAGCACGGGGGGCTCGGCCGGTGTTGCCTGGCTGAAGGAAGGGGCTGTGCAGCTGGGGCTTGGGTCCTGTGGGTCCATCCAGCTGCTGTGGTGCCAGTCTCTGGCACAGCTGTGCCCCGACTGGTGGAAGAAGTGGAACTGTCTGTGTGTAGAGGCTCTGTAGGGATGAGGCTGCCGCCCAGGCCACCTACAGTGACACAGGCACTCAAGGAACAACAAAGGCCATGAAGCCATGGGAGACAGCGAACGGCTTGACAGGTGCCCAGCCTGGGAACAGGTCTGCGATTTGGGTACATGAGCACCACATGAGACCAGGAGCCCAGAGAAGACTGGCCCCTGAGGACACAGCACCGACCTCCTCTGGGACAGTGCAGCGGCACTTGGGGCACGGTCTGCTTGGGACAAGGACAGGACAGGGCAGGATGGGAGCACCGGGGCTGAAGACCACGCAGAGGCCCAGACCTGGCTCCAGGCTTGGAGTCTGTGTGAGCAGCAACAGGAGCTCCCGGCAGCACAGGTCCAGCGCAGGATGGAGCCAGGAAGGCAGCTGGAGGCCCACAGTGAATGGTCCAAGTGGAGGGTGTGCTGAATTGGCCTCAGGGGAGGAGGGAGAAAGGTAGCGCCGTGCCCCGAGGTGCCCTGTCTTCAGCCGCACAGGGGCTGCAGAGGGGCCCTGCCTCCTCCTCAGAGCTGTTCCTGTCCTGGCTGGAGACTGAGGTGCAGGCTCGGGTAGCCCAGTCCTCAGAGCTGTGCGGCCCAGGATGATGGAGCCAGAGGTGGCTTGGCTGGAAATGCAGGCAGGGGATTCCATGCTCTTAAGTTAGGCTCCTGCTCTGCTCCTCCTGTGCTTACAAACTGGGTGGGTGGAGGGTGGTTGTTTCCTAGACAGCAGTGTTCCTAAGTCAGTCTGTAAACAGAATATTTTACTTTGTAATGTGCATGGAGCTCATTCTTTTGCTAATGCAAGTGTAAAAGTCCTGTGATACTGTATTGTATTAGCAAGATGGAAATGCTTCACACTGCTAGACATGAATATTAAAAGTAAATCATACACTCATTTATTTTAAATGATCGAATTATTTAAAAATAGCATTTTGAAGCAGGGTGTGGTAGCACATTCTTTGGAGGCTGAGGTAGGAGGATCAAAATTCTAGCCCAGCCCAGGACACTTAACAAAACCTTGTCTCAAAATAAAAAAATTCAAAAATAAGTAGCTCAATGCAAAAGCCCTGGGTTCAATCCCAGCACAGCAAAAAAGAGAAAGGGAAGGAAGGAGGGCATGGTAGGGGAGGAAGCGACTTGGGCTTGGAGGTCCCTGGAGGACTCAGCTCAGAGCGTTTGCCCTCTGTAGACACTGCAGCCACGCCGAGCCGAGGCCAGCGGAACATCCTCTCAGGCAGACTGAGCTGGGCACCATGTCCGACCCTGTCCCAGCCGCCAAGTTTCCAGTGCCGTTTACATCCTCAGCCGCATGCCGAAGGAGGCTTGGGCTCCAAGTCCTTTGCTTTGTTTTGTGACTTGATTGGGTTTGGGACCAGCTACCACTCATGCCACGGACAGTGCCCTCCCCATGGCAGTGGACGTCGGCACCCCCCCCAATGCTCCTGACAGCCGGAGTGGCAAAGGCCCTCCTTATAAGGTCACCTGGGTCTTGCCCAAGGTCATATGGCCAGCGAGAGACACAGGCTGTCTACAAAGAGATTTCCTCATTCTACTCACTGAAAAGCAGACAGACAAAATACTTTACAAGCAACCCAGGAGGCTCTGCTGTGCTAAAATGAAAACACATGCATACACACACATGCACACACGTCACCAAAGGTGAAAGTCAGTGAGGCCTCAGTCACCATGTGCTCGGGAACCTCCCAGCTGCATTTCTCTAACACACCACCCTTGGCAGTGAGTGTGGATGTGAGCACACCGAGGGCCGTGGGACCCCTGGACCCTTGACACTGACACTCACCAAGCATCACACCTCATCCCAGAGAAGGGCAGGGCCATTAAAAACACTTACGCATCTCTCTTAGGCCTGACAAAAACCAGGGGCCAGTAGCCTGTGTCTGAGCATCAACCCTATTTGCAAAACAGTTATTGACAATCCCCCTAAAAATAATGGTATTTGATTATAATGAACATATATTAGCATATTCACATATAGTGAACATTATAAAAAATTCACAAGGCTATTCACAGACTGTGAGAGAAGAGAAAAAGAAGTCACCAAGAAACAAAACCTCCCTGGAAACCAGTGCCATGTGTGGGCCACCACCACTAGGGGGACATCCACACCCCAGCCCCTTCCAGAGCACAGGCTGGGAATCAAGAAGAGCCAACTCTTGCCCACCCCCATAAGCAACCTGCTGATCTGGAGAAGCACAGGTTGCGATAACATCTATGGAGGTGCAATGCAATTTGATGCTTGTGGTGTTTGGTGTTTCACCGACTTTGCAGGTCTAGGACCAGTGGTCTGATCATCTGTTCAGAGGATAGCGGTATGCAGTGCAGTGCGTGGTAGCCATTATTGATTCTCTGTGGTCTTGAAGTCCTGTATCATTTTCATTGTTCTGTTGGGTTGGGTTTTATTCTCTTTTTTTTTGTTTGATTTTATTATATCCAATGGCATGGGCAGCTATTTCAAAGATAGCAAGATATATTATGGTAGGCATTTTGGATTTACTGTTGTCTTGAAGTCTTTTATTGCATTCATTGTTCTGTTTTTTTTGGTTCTCTTCTGTTCTGTTTTGTTTGATTTTACTATGTCTGAAAGTATCTGCAGCTATTTTGAAGACAAGAGGCATTATGGTAACCATTGTTGATTTTGTATTGTTTTGAAGTCCTATGTCACTTACACTGGTTTGTTTTGATTGGCTTTATTCTGCTTTATTTTTCTTGGTTTTATTCTCTTTAAAAAAATTTTTAAAATTCGCAAAATGAGTAGAAAGTGAGGAGATAAAAGTTAAACAGAAGCTATGTGTCTTAGTTACTTTTCTCATTGCTAAGACAAAATATCTGACACCTCAAGTTAAAAGAGGAAAGGTTTATTTGGCTCACAGTTTGTGGAGGTTCCTATCCACAGCTGGCACCAAGGTAGGGTGGTGTGGCAGAGGGGCAGCTTCATGGCAGGCAGAAGGCAGTGAGCAAAAGGCGAATGACAACACCAGTTCTCTTCCTGCGCTTTATGTTCTGTCTGGGCTACACGCCCTGAGGGTGGGCAGCACACACACCCAGGGCGGGGCACCTTTATTCTACCCAGAACTTCACCAAACACATCAGGCACCCGATTCACTAACCGCACACCCTTGATGCCAGCACCACACACTCTAGACACAGCTACGTAAGGAAAGCACAGCTCCGCCTGCATGAGGCTTTGGGAGACACCGGTCACAAGCCATAGCACCACGGTAGTACTTTTCTGCTCCCCAATGAACTGTTTTCCTAGTTTGTGAGACCAGGAATTTTGATTATCTTCTCACCATGCATCTCATGGATTCCCTGGCCCCAAGTTTAATCTTTTAAGAGCAGTAGGCCAGAACTAATACACAAAATGTTTCTACCTAAGAACTGTTCTGAGCAACTGGGCTTGGTTCTCTTTGCAGGACATTTTTACAAAGCAGTGATCCTGCATGACAGCGCTTGACTAACCTGAAGCCCTCTAAACAGAACAGTGACAGCAGAGTGAAGCCTCCCAGGAGCTGAGGGCAGGGTGGTGGCGAGCAGACAAAGGCAGGGGAGTGGGAGAGGGCGTAGGGGATGGGGGGGTGGGGGTGGAGGCTGGCGGCAACCAGGGCATCCTTGGAAGGAGAGCTGGGTCACTGTCCTCCTGGAGAGTCGTGCAAACGCTGGGGTGGTGGCTGCGCTGGTTTTCTGGATCGGACACTTCCTCAGTGCGCACACACATTGGAAGATCACAGTGAATCCCAAACGTAGGTGCAATTATCACATGCAGTTGAAATGGAGAGCGTGTATCATTCTCAGAAGGAGATCTATGGACCTGTCTGCTCTGGCAGCTCGCCTTGAGCTGGCCCAGTGCCAAGTCTGGGCCTGCAGGACCTAGTGGGGCAGGGCTCAGGCTGAAGAGCAGCCTTTCTTGCACAGCCCTTTCCGCTCCAAGGACCCTGCTCTTTGCTTCAGAGCCACTGTCACTTTCCATAGTCGACTCAGTTACTCAGGACGTGGACTAGTGACAAGTAAATGTAAATCTAAGGCAGACATTTTCTAACTTTCTATGTTTCATATTTAAACAAGACATTTCACTTTTTGATACCATTAGACCTGGAAAGAGTAAGACCTGAGCCAGATACAGTGGTACACACCTGTAGTCACACATAATGTAACACCCTGGGAAGCTGAGGCAGAAAGATCTCAAGTTAGAGCTCAGCCTGAACAACTGAACAACTTAGCCAAACCCTGTCTCAAAAACAAAAATAAAAAGTGGGCTGATGTAGCTCAGTACAAAGGTCCTGGGGTTAAGCCCTAGTTCTGCAAATCAAAAACAATTAGAAGGGCTGGGGATTTAGCTCAAAGGTATAAGTGCCTGCCTGGCAAGCGCAAGGTCATGAGTTTGTTCCCTGGTACCAAATAAAAAGAAAAAAAAGTAGCTCAAAAAAATTAAGAATGGTACGATCAGAAAGGGATGTGCTGGCCACCATCAGTTACCGTGCTTGTCCCTTCTACCTGTTCACCATTGAGCTACGTGCCCAGCCTTCATGGGAGTTCTAGCACTCTCTCTGTGGGAAGCCTCCAGGAGCGGCATGTATCTGGCACTGCAGCTCACCTGAGCTGGGATGCATTAGGGTCGATGACTGAAGCCACACAGCAGCAGCAACGAACCAGATAATCTTTTCTGACACTCCCATTAGGCAGGCGCACCCCTTCCCAAGTCCTCACTGCAGCCCAGGCCTGAGAGGCAGCATGTGAGTGGGGGAAACTGAGGCACAGGGGAGTGAAGGAAGCCACCCTTTTAGAGGAGAAGACGCTGGCCAGCTGAAGGTGTCAACCCCGCTTCACGTGGTGCGAAAACTGGCATCTTTTGTTGGAAAAAAATCCAATCATATGCAAACACAAGTAAGATCTGGTCAGTTATTTACCAGCACATATTCACTGTTACCTTTGTTAAAGTGTAGCTAACTCGCTTAAAAAAAAAAAAAAAACCTGTTTGGTTCTCTAACCCTTGTTTATACAGGAGGAACTGGTGGATTAAAATGACACAGCTAGAACAAGGACTAACACAATAAAACAAACATTTTACTGAGCCTTAACCAAGTCAAACATTTGAAAACATGTATTTCATTACTTTAAAGCTGCAGGTTAGGGTCACAAACCCAGTAAGTCACTGCCTCTCTTGATTTCTCAACTGGGTTTCTGTAGACTTTGTGAGCTGAACTCTCAGGGAATTCTGGAGGCCTCTTGAGCACAGGGTTGTGCCGGCCTGAGAGAGGCATCTACCCCATGTTCCCCTGTGAGATCTCTGCATGCTCTGCCAGGCAGAGCAGCGTCCAAAGGAGGCTCAATCTACAGAGCTGAGGCAGTCCCACACCCCATAGAAACGGGGCCTGAAAGCCATTTTTTTCCCCCAGCCACCATGGAGCCTTCATGGACCTTTGTTAAGAAGAGGATGAGGCAGAAAGCTTAGATAGCTCCGAGCCAATTCACTAAACAGGGATTTATTATGTACCTGCTGTATGCCAGGTATTGTCACCAGCACAAATGACTCCAAAGTTCAGGAAGTCACTGTGTCTTATGACTCATGAGCCATGTAGGAATCAACAGCCATCACTGCATTAAGCTCATAACCAGACTGCTTCAGTCCAGCAGGACTCCAGGTCCCCTGCCCTGCACCATAGCCACATGGACGCTCCAGGCCCCAAGCTGTCCCAAGACCCAGCTGCCTCAGAGCAAGCCCCGGAGCAAGGTGATGTTCACCCAGGCTCTGTTCAGCCTGTCTGGGCCAGGCCCACAGTGACCTCTGCCTGGCAGGAGACTTCCTTTACTTCTTCTAACCTGTGGGTGCAGCAACCTGAACCCCAGGAAGAATGGCATTGTTCTAAAGGAGCGTGAGGCGGACCAGGCCTTCTGTGGCTGTGGCTGTGTAATTCTGTTAAGTTCGTTTCCACCCCTGGGTCGGCTGCTGCCAAAGAAAGACTTGGAATGAAGCAGCTGCCTCTTTGGTGACAAAGTAGGCCCAGAACCAGCTGGGTCTCTGCTGGCTCTCGGAGCTGTGCAGTGAAAGACTCCTTCTCCTAATTGCACCCTTGTGTTGCCAGGAACAAGGAAATAAAGCAGGAGAAGGAAAAGCACATGCTTTATGTGAAATGTAGGCTGCTCCCAAGGCAAAACTGGAGCCAGGTCTAACCCTAGGCCCAGGCCCCTCTTTGCAGATTTGCAGGTGTCCCCTGCTTTCCCGTGGAGCCCATAAGCTGAAAGAGCTGGTGCGGGTGGTCCTGGCCCCGGGCAGACCCATGCTGCTGCTGCCGCCCTCTGGGTGCTCAGTGGGCCTAGTGGGGAGCAATCAACTGCAAGGCCTCAGGAGCCAGGATGAGAGAGCGCTGAGGAGGTACAAGAGTGAGCTGCGCAGTCGCTCGGCTCGCTACAGGCTCAGCCCTGGCACCAGCGCTGTTTCACACTGGCCACGGCTGGCGGTGGGGGCTGTCACAGCTCCCCATGGTGCTCCCTGGCAGTCCCGCCTCCACTTGCCAGGAGCCAGCTGCAGGCACACATCTGTGGGGCAACTGCTCATTTCTCCAGGTTGTCACGCATCTGCTGGGCAGGGCAGGGCAGGGTAGGGACGGGACTGTTTCCAGTGGAGACCCCAGCTCCAGGCCTCCATGCTGCTGAGCCCGTCCACCTGACTCAATTTGAGTCTGAGGCTATACTTCAGTCTCAGCTCTGAGGGTAGCACCTTGAGCAGAGACAGCCACCAAGAGGCAAGCTGACACACGGGTACCATTCAGCCTGAAAGAATGAAGACACGCTTTCGTGGCAAAGGACTCTGCTGTGATGTAGATTCCTAAACCTTCCCCAGAAGGCCCTGAGCTAAAAGCCTGGTCACCAGCTTGGCATGACTGGTGGTAGAACAGTCTCAGGTAGCTGGGCCCATGGAGGTGGTAGGTCCCTGGGTGCCTGCGAGGGGCATAATGGTACCCAACATCCTTCTCTTCCCTTCCCCTCCTGGCTGTACCCCATCGAGGTCCCCCCAAAAACTCTACACTGTGAGCCAAAGTCAACCTCTCCTTTTTGCTATTATCTCTGCTATTTGTCAAAGTTGGGAAAGGATGATACCAGACATACTGAAGTGTGACTTGCACTTCTAAAACAACAAAAAGAAGTTCACAGCTAGATGGCATCTCCTCCCCATACCGGCACCTGGCACCCGTGAGGCCCACTTCTATCCTGCAGAGGCAGAAGGAGAAAACACCACATGGTAAACGCTCAGGGCAGGGACCATGCCTCATCATCTCCAGCTTTGTCCCTCCCCACTAACTTCAGACCTGCTGTCATCATTCGATTCAGATGTTTCTTTTGCTTCCCTATAGTTTATGTCTTCTGGCTTGATAATTTAAAAAATCATCTGGTTGATGACTCAAAAATTTTCATCTCCACAGCTTCCTCACATGCACATCGACTCCCCTTGGAAAGTTTACATTGGCTCCCCTAGGAAAAAGGATTCCCCAGCACTGGTGCCACCTGAAGCATGAGGAGGAAATGGGGATCTTGCAGTCCTGCCCTAAAGGTAAAATGCACGCAGCTCAGGGGTCAAGTCTGAATCAGACTCTGCTGCCCCTGTCCTTGAAGCTCAGTTTTGTTTCCTGCAGCAGCTCCTGGCGGAGCACCTGCAGTCTTCTCACTGCTGGCCAGCTCTGGACAGGTCCCACACACAGAGAGTGGGTGTCGTCCAGCTGTCATCAGTGAGTGACCACCAGGCACTGACCCCACAGCGTGCATGCGAGCAGGCCCTTGCTGCACTGCCTGGTGTGAGGTTCATCAATAGTTGATTTCTTATACTATTAAGAGTCGTCACAGTTACAACTTCTTTCCATGCACTTGCTACCACTTTATCATATTCCATCCAAATAATTAGTGTTCTTCTAACCACCAGGGAGATGCCAGAGATCACACCTGCTTGATAATTCCTACTGGTTTGAATTAAAAACTAAAACCCCAAGCAGCACCTGTGTCCTGGAGTGTTGGGAGATGATGAGCACTGCGAAAACACCGGCCTCTTGGATGAAGAGGCTGCCTGTGACTGCAGGAACTCCAGGTGGCTTCTCCTTGACAGTGACCTGAGCCTAACCCAGCTACTTCCTCGCAAATACTTACACTAGAGGACTTCACAGTTGAATTCTGTGACGGCTAAAATATGAAAGCACTGGTCACTCCCAGGTGTTTCAGAGGAGGCCAATCCACCCTGTGGCCAGGCTTGTTTTTCTGGGCACTACATGGTCAGTCTGAGTGAAGATCAAGGAGAAAGTGTATGCACTGCCATCACTGCAGTCCAAGTATCTGCTGATCACCGCGTTCTTCCCCCAGTTCACACAGCGATATGGTCAGTGAATGAAGATGCGTTAGGGTCTCATACACTTGTCTGGAGCGCAAGTCCACATAGGTAGGTTCTTTGTGGGCAGGTGATATAGGTACTTACCTGGTGTCCACTCCTGAGTGACCACTGGCCACTGGCCCTGCATTTCCACATGTTGCCTCTCCTGCCTTAAGGGTCCTCTGCCGTTTGGCACAGCCCAGAGTCTTCTGAACTTGGGAAAGACCACCTCTACCTTGCCCAGGTCTCCATCCCCGGTGCAAAGATCTCCCAAGCAGACTGCGTGCTTCCTCCTCACTGCCAGCTTCAGTGTGAGATGAATAGCAAGCGCTGTCCCGTGATGGGACGCAGCTGCCCCACCTGCTAACTTCTGAAGTTAGAGCACATTCTAAACGTTCCAATGACCTCTCACCTAGTTAACAGCGTAAAGTGTATACAACGGTTAAAAATTTCTTAAACTCCCATAAACAAGATCAGATAAACATCCAGTGCCTATTTAATGTTAACCTGATTTTCTGGGAAAAGGCATATTGCCACAAAAAACAGCTCAGAAAACTAAGCAGACACTAAAAAAAATAGAAAGAAGGTCTCTCTCCAGTTACTTTATAACCTAAGGTGAGATGCACAGTAAGGAAAGAAATTAGAAAAGCACTTTTAAATATTGCATTCTACTATTTCAGTCCGACTCTAAAATAATAGCACTGGACAAAGTCAACTGCAAAGGTTTAATCCACTGACTGTGTTCGCCAACATTTCCCTGTGGTGAGGAAAGACTGGGATATCTGTGTAAGTGCAGGTTACACGGGCACCCGTTTCAGCACCTCTGCAGCCAAACCTCACTTCAGCTGTGGGTCTTGGAATCAGTGTTCCTTGGGGACCAGAGGAGGTGTCCTGAGGCTCTGTGTAATGGGCTGGAGTGAGCAGTTGTGGCAGCACTGCCCCTAGCACTTCCCTGGGGTGCTTCCAGCCCCCAAGCCTGGTGCAGGCTGGGTGGCCCCACAGGGACCGTTTCTTGCAGAGCCAGGGCCACAGCGCCGTCCACCCTGCAGCAAGGCATGTGCAAATTGGCCACTCACAGCCCCACACACAGAGAGTCTGCATGCCTGCTTCCCCACTCGTGCAGTAGTGAGGATAGTCACACACATGTGCGTGGTGTGTCGAGGACCTCCTGGGGGACCCTGTGTACAGCCCCTGCATCCACAGTGTCAGAGCCTGCAGCAGCTCCTCCCTCGCAGGCCTGGCTGAGGTCCCAGGCTCTGGACTTGTCAGCCAGCTGTGCAGTGCTGTCACATATTTGAGATGACCAACTCTAAAGAGCAGAGGAATACTTGAGCCCACAGCCCATTCAGGGGACCCATGGTGAGGGTGCCAGGTGGCAAATGCTTTCTCATGGCCAGGAAAGCAGAAAGTGGAAGTGATGGGAGAGCCGGGTCTCTGCCCTGCTGCCCAAGCCTGTTGCTGGAGACCACATACTGCGCCATGCTTTCATCCCTGTGGTACCGGGTGTTCAGTCCAAGGCCTTCACACGGACCTGTGTCCCCAGCTCTTTATTACGATTTTTCATTTTGAGACAGTGTATCTAAGTCTTTAAGTTACTCATGATGGGCTCCTCCTGCCTCAGCGTGCTGGGATTACAGGTGTGCACAGCCACACCTCTTCTACCTCCCAGAGCACCCCTGGGTGCACAGGTCTTTCCCTTCCCGCGGCAGATGCACCTGCATGACCATGGGCTTCCAGTTCACTCCCCACCTCCCTTCCACTGCCTCTTCTTCCTGCTTCTAAAACCAAGGCCTCCTCGTCCTGTCTCCCAGTGGGCCGAACTCTAGGGGCAGAGGCAGCCTGTGCAGGGCCCCTTGCCAGGGCACCTCATCCCCTCCAGGCTGTGCTCCCGATGCACCTCGCACCATCCTCCATCAGAGTCGGAAACAAGCTCCCAGCTGCAACGCTCAGAGCCACATGTCTCCCTGGCACTGGGGAGGTCTGAGGAAACATGGGAGGTGGAGTCTTTCTGGAGAAACATGACCCTGTGTGGACAGCAGCCCGATGAAGACGTCGCTCTGCACATCTAGGCTGAGCCTCTGCCTCTACACCAAACACAAAATCTGACTTTTTCTTTCTTTGAGATAGGGTCTTGCTACATAGTCCAGGCTGGCCTGGAACTTGCAATCCTGCCTCAGTTTCCCAAGCACTAGAATTATAGATGCATATACCACACCCAGCTTAAAATTTAAAACGTCTTACGCCCAACATGACAGCATTTCAGACTTATTTTTGGATTAGGGATAGTGTACAGCTGAAGTGTAGACATACGTCCAAAACGTGAAGCACTTCTGGCCCCAGGCATTCCAGAGAAGGGATAGTGGACCTGCAATTGATTAGTGGTCACTATTAAGCTTATGGTAAATAGTATTTGATGTCAACACAGCAATGTAATGAGAGTGCACCGGGTTCCAATCCTGGCTTGCTCCTGGCTGAGCTCTGAGGCTTCAAGCTTGTCTACCTTGCATCCCTGACCAAGAGATCCCAGTGAGACAGGGTGGTTCCCAGTCACTCCAAGGAGGCAGATGGGGGCATTCCAGCCCATGAGAGCCATGGAGGCCCTGAATTGCTCAGGTACACCGGGACCAGCAAGGGCAGCATAGCTGACCAGCATGGCCCTCCAGAGACCATGCTTTCAGCTATGAGGGTTCGCAGACCCCACAGACGGCCTCACACTTGGGGACACAGGGGTGGAGCTACAGCTCCTTGAGGGCGGAGGTGTTTCCCGCCTGTGTAACCCAGCTCCACAGCTGGTTCGGTGGGCAGTGCACAGACACCTCTAGTGTGTACCTCCTGCCTGAGAAGACCTGAAACTAGGCAGTGTCACATGCATCAAAGGCATGCTGAGTCACGCAACCTGTCACAGTGACCCATGCAGCCAGGGCCACGGACACGGAGAGTGGCTGTGCAGTGGAGTACCAGACCTGGGGTGCGGGCAGAGAGTCTGCCGTGCGCCAGGGCACTCACACCTCCGCTCCCACATGCCTTCCCATCCTGGCATGTGAACCTGGTCCACAAAAGCCAACTCTGTGAGGCATGAGCAGCAGAGCTTCAGTTTCCCCAGTGACATGCTCTTTCTACAGTTTCTGCAGATGTTCAATACCTGTTAAAAGAGGAGGCCAGGCTGGGCATAGTGGCCCATACCCATAGTCTCAGCACTCTGGGAGCTGATATAGGAGGATCATAAGCTGAACCCCAGCCTGGGGAACTTTCTGAGATACTATCTCAAAATTTAAAAAAACTGAAAAGGGTGGCAGATATACATAGCTCAGAGCAAAGGTCCTGGGTTCAATCCATAGTACCGCAGACACACAAAAAAGAACAACTTTCAAACCATACTGTGAAAGCCTGCAACTCTTACACTATTAAATCATTAGCTAGTTAAAATACTCAGTTTTGAGCCTAGGTTAACCATAAAGATGTCAAATTAAAAACACCAAAGTTTGCTACTAAGATTTTCTCACTGATGGAGGCTGGGAGAAGACTTCACAGAAACCCACACAGCTTCCCTTTAACTTCCTGAGAATCCGTAATTCTTCAACAAGAAAAAGTCAACATCACGCTGCCATGCCCACAGCGAGGCATTCATTCTTATTGTGGAGGGGTGGAAGGCTCACAGAATACAGGCCAGGATGCCCTTGAACTCACTATGTAGCCCAGGCTGGCCTTGAATTTTTGGCAAGCCTCCTGCCTCAGCCTCCTGAGTGCTAGGATCACAGGCGTCCACCACTGTGCCCAGCCAAGATATTCATACAGGGAGCTCTGCTTTGTTTCAGTAAGACTTTCTGGGACCTGTGACAATGACAAATGTCTTAACTCGCCTATTAAATGAAAAAGATCGGGAAAATACAAGCTCAAAACACTCAGTTGGAAGTGCAATTTCGAAGCAGTTAACCAAGGGCTTGCGGCACTGAGGGAGGAGGCGGTGGGCGGCTCCTCCGCTCTCTTTCATGGCAGATTTCCCCTTGCCCACGTTTCAGAAAGTGCTTATCATGAGGTTGACCTTCAAAGAGGGCCAGTGTTTGTTGCCACCTTCCTTGGTGCTTGGGGCAATTCCCCTGGTGGTCTCAGGTCTTCAAGTGGCACAAGGCCACCAAGCGTATGACAGCCCTGGGCAGAGCTCGTGGCCCACCAGCCCTGCTGCTCCACATAGCCACACCACCGGCCATGCCTCCAAGGTGGACGATCAGCTGCCAACATTAGCTTTTCCATTTTCTGTGTTTCTTGCAGCAAAGCATTTATTTTCACTCACAGACTTAAAACAAAGTTAAAAATAACTCACATATGCTGCTGGTAAGAAACAGGAAGCCCCTAGGGTATGTTAATTCATTACCAATCCATTACCCACATAGTAGAAAGTAAGAAGGTAGATGATGACATGAGGGTCCTAGGTGCGGTGACACCCGCAGCTCCTGACTGTGAATGGAGAGAGAAGATGGCGCCTGGACCCTGAGGAAGCAGTGTCCTTGGGCACTGAGAGGTGCAGCTCAAACCTGCCTGAGCTTGGATACTAAGTGTCCCCAGGGGCCCTGTGGTTCCTGAGTCACTACTGGTAACAGCGGCTCCTTTAAAAGGTGGGGCTTAATGGGAGGTCTTTAGGTCCTGGAGATGCCTCCTCAAAGGACACCTTGGGCTGGTCTCTTCCCCCTTTTCCTCTTTTCTTTCCAGCCATGCAAAGCAGCAGGACCAATCTGAAAAATTGGGAACCAAAAGAATCTTTCTCCTTGCAAGTTGAATTTTTAGGTATTTGTTTCAATGACTGAAAGCTTGATTCAACCAGGCCACATCTCATGAGATGGTCCAGGCACCTGGGGACAGGAAACAGTTAGGACGGGAGGCCCGGGACATGGCCACAGCCACCACATCTGCCTCGGCAACAGTGGGATAAGGGTGAGTAAGAGAGAGCCTGTAGCACTGGCCTTGCAATGCGCTTCGGGAAGTCCCAGCCTCACAGGGAACTCCCTGGGCCCGCAATGAAGTGAAGAAGGTCTAAACCCAACAAGCACATCCAGGACCCTGCCTCGCAGGCTCTATGGAGAGACAGTGACCCCATGGGAAGAGAACAGGCTTGGTGCAGGGATCTGAGAGTCCTGTGGTGGCTGAGGGAGGTCACTGAGCACCACGATCCAGGAGGTGAGCCAAGGTGGGGCTGCGTCCTGGGTCTCAGTGACTCCTTCAGGATCCAGCCACAGGGCAGAAGCAGCAGTCACAAGGCCAGCACTCTGGGCAGATGCTACCCCACTGTGCTGTGGTGGCCTTGGGTTCCTCACTCATAGCACGGTCTGTCTGGGCCACGGTGCAGGCCAGCACTCCCACTCATGGAATGTGCTTCTCCCTGCCAGATCCCCCTTCCTCCTCAGCAGCCCCAGCATGAGCACCAGATTCCCCCTCTTCTGCCCATGAGGAAACTGAGACTTCCAGGGTTATCAACCTGTCCCCCTGCCAAGGCAGGGCTGCTTTCAAGCCCAGGCAGTGTGGCCCAGAGCTGTCCCCAACCTCACAGCCCCTCCCATCCACACCCAGTGGGTGGGAGGGCCAGTACCTCACTTCTATCTAAAAACAGAGTGAAAGAGACAGACACAGAGACAAAAACAGAGAAGAGACAGAGAGACAGACACTGAGACAGAGATAGAGACAGAGACAAAATCAGAGAGGTGACAGAGACAGAGAAGAGACCAAGACAAAAAAAGAGAAGAGACAGAGAGAAAAGACAAGGAGAAACACAGACAGAAAGGGACAGAGAGAGACAGATAGAAGCAGAGAGACAGAGATAGAGACAGACAGAGAGACAGATACAGAGATAGAGACAGAGAGACAGACACAGAGACAGAGACAGACAGAGGCAGACATAGAGACAGAGACAGAGAAGAGACAGAGACAGAGGCAGACATAGACATAGACAGAGACAGACAGAGAAGAGACAGAGACAGACACAGAGAAGAGATAGAAAGACAGACATAGAGACAGAGACAGAGGCAGACACAGACAGAGACAGAGACAGACAGAAGAGACAGAGACAAAAACAGAGAAGAGACAGAGAGAAAGACAGAGACAGACACAGAGAAAAGACAAGGAGAGACAGAGACAGAAAGGGACAGAGACAGACAGACAGAAACAGAGAGACACAGAGACAGAGACAGAGACAGACACAGAGAAGAGATAGAGAGACAGACACAGAGACAGAGACAGAGGCAGACAGAGACAGAGATAGAGACAAAGACAGAGACAGAGAAGAGACAGAGACAAAAGCAGAGAAGCGACAAGGAGAGACAGGGACAGAAAGGGACAGAGGGAGACAGACAAAGAGAGACAGACAGGGAATGGAAGGGCCACACAGCAGGTCTCCAGATTCTGCGTGTCAGTATTTGTATTTTATCCCCATTGTTTCCTGCTTGCAGAAATCTCAGCATCAGAGGATGATCGATACTGTAAAGTTATCATTGCTTTCTCTAGGAGTTGAGCTACACCCCCAGAGCTAACAACGGTCAGTCCTGGAATCATTGACCTAGTGTGTTACTTGGAGCATAGCCGTGGTTTTCTGGTTGGGGAAGTCATTCCCAGACGAGATTACTCTGAACAGACTTAGGGCCAGCACGAGTTTCCCAGCACCGCCCTGGAGCAGAGGCCTCTGTGTTGAGATGGACAGGGTGCCAGAGCTCTGTGCCCTCTGTGCACACCTTGCCATGGCCTCTGAGAAGTGGTGACATTGGAGGAGGGGAACCCAGTGCCCCTTTCCTCCTCAGGTCAAGAAGCACCTGGACATTCTCCATTGTTAAGAAGTGATGAGTACATTCCACTTTACAGCAGAAAAGATGTAGACAGACACAGCCAGCTGGCAAACAATGGATGGAGACCAGGAGCAACTGCTGGGAGCTGGTGATGATGATAGTGACCAAAGCAAGAACAGTGGAGACTGGCTGGGTGGGTCAGTGGCAATAGCCGCTGGGCAGGAGGCAGGTGACCGCACCCTGATATTCATATCACCTCCCACCCTCAGGGTGTCACAACCACCCAGGTCACACACAAGCCTCATGAGAAGGGTGTGCAGGCAGCGTCCCACTGGAGGCTGGAATGGCCCAGCTGGAAAGAAGGTTCATCTCAGGTCACACTTCTCCCCTGCCTCTACGGCTGTGACAAGAGAAAGATGTGAGGATGTGATTGCCCTCATTCTAGGGTGATAGGGTGATGCCACCGCACTGGCATGTGAGTGTCTTGTTTCCAATGCCTGGGCCTTCATTAACCACTCTCTGTTACTTTTAAGACAGCCCTTTGCCTCAGCGAGGCCTCTGGTGTGGTAGGCGCCAGTGGCTACCCCGAGTGCAGCACTCCTGCATCACACTAAGAAGACCTCGAGGCTCGAGTTCAGCAGGTGCCAGCTGCGAACACTGCTCTCCTGTGGCTCCTGCCTTTTGCCATCTCTGTGGGAGAACCAGCCCTGGCCGGAAGAAGAACGTGCAGCCTTTCTCAAAGTGAGGCCCAAGGAACTCTAGCCCTTCCCCTCCCCAAGGAGGGAAGGAAAATGCCACAAATGCTCACAGACTACAGGGAGAAAAGACACTGTGGCCAGTGCTTGCATGTAGGCACTGTCTGCACATTGACAGCGTTCAGGCCTCAAATTTGTGACTGTAGACCTCCCTGGCTATTGTCTGAAAGTTCTGTTTTTGCAACTGAGTGGCATCGCGAGTATTTAGTAGCCACTGCACGACACATCTAAAAGCCTTGCTTTTGTCGCCCAAACTGAGAATAATAGTGTGCCACTGGGGAGATGGCCCCATCACTCCAAGAGTCCCACCTGGGACCCTCCCTGCTAGGGGCACCTCCGCCACTGTTACTAGGTGTGTACCTAACAGGACAGCTGCTCCTGAGCTAGCAAGTGGGGAAACAGAGACCCCCTCTATCTCACTTTCTGGGTGTCCCCTCACCAGTGCGTGACCATGGCTCTGCCTGGCTGGGGAGGGAATGGCAGGGCTGTCATGCAAGTGACTACTGCAGACTCACCGGCTCAGAGACCAGAGCTCATGACGAAGGCACTCCAAGAGAGCCTGTTCCCGGCAGGGTGTGCTTACGTGAGACCTGCACCCTCTCCTCAGGTGTGGAAGCCGAGGTGCTGTCCCTGCAGCAGGGCCTCTACACCTGGGCATGCAGAACGGGGCCGAGGTCCACTCCTGTCCTCTATGTTTATTAAGTGTGAGTGTGCTGGGGGGAGATCTCTGGAGGACCGGAAAGTTTCCACTATGTGAAAAGTAAGCCGTAAAAAATCCTTCCCAGAGAAGGAAAATAACCCTGAATTTTGAGATTTCCTTTGGGGCAGTTCCATCCCACTTGGTGAGGTTGGCCAGTCACCATGCGCTGCACTGCATTCCATCTGCCCTCTCAGGCCGCAGGCTCCTCCCCTGGCCCCACTTCACGCGGGTTTGTGATCCTTTCCCTTGGTGTCGGTGCATGCCGCCAGCCTAGCTGAGTCAACATGATGTGGACCCTTTTGAGGGCCATGCTCGGCTTCGAGTTCCTCCCTTCTCACACCCGAGTGAGCTGAGTGTGAGCTCCACACAGCCCAGAGCCCACGGGACCCACCAGCCTCCCTGACACAGCCTTGCGGCCACTCTAGCTGCTCCAGTCTTGTTTTCCACCCTCCTTTCTCCTGCAAGTATTTTTAGATCTGGCAAGTTTACAGATGCTGAAGACACAGTACTTAAAAGTCATACTTCCAATTCCTGGAGCAAATGTGTTTAGGTTTCACAAATGCGTATCTTGTCAAATGCAGGCTAAAGCACAGGCATGGAACTGGCTAAAAACAATTCTTCACAAAAAGAGGAAAAGTAGGAAGGGAACAAAATTGAGAAAACACAGAGATGAACAAAACTGAGAGCAATGAAGGACAAGCAGTGGAAATACAACAAAAATGTGGAGGGATTATTGCATCAGCCCACTGATTTGCAAATAGGACTAAAACCCAGAGGCGGCATCCATGGCTGAAGGTGCACTGAGGACTCAAAGGAGGGGTAAGGAGAAGCAGAGCGTGCGAGGCAGTGTGTGGGGAGACGGGGCACAGCAGGAAGGGCGCCCGGAACCTACTGCTCGCCTGGCTGTGATGTGGGCAGACAGCAGCACATGCTGGGCCTCGTCCCGGGCCCTCGAGTAGATAATTACCCCGGTCGCGTGGAGCGGCTGGGAGGCCAGAGAGAGGCGCGCTGAGGCATTGTGCAAACTGCAAAGTGCTGGGCAAATGCAAGTTGTTATTATTATTATGACATCAATATTTTAGCATTTAAATTACAGGGACAGCACACTTATTATCAGCTTGTTTAAATACGTATCTTGCATATATTTAGATTTGCTTTTAATTTCATAGATGTTTTCAGCTACAAGGAGTTTTGGAGTTATCTACTTTAATTATTATATGGAAACTGAAACTGGGAGGGTAGATTCCAACCAATTTTCTCTTCCTACTATAACTAACTAGTTACAGGGAAAATATGGTAAGCTGTGAATCAAGAAAAACATCTTCACCAATACTACTTTCCAAAAAAATGATCCATGTATAAGGATATTTGTATTAAAAAAATCATGAAAACTGAATGTCTTTGACCCTAAATTTCAAAAATTATGTAGTATATTTTTGCAATCAGTTGCAAAGTTCCATTCACAGCTATCAAATTTGTTCTTTCTTAGCAAATGCTGATTCACAACAGCTTTCAAAAAGAGAGACAGAAAAAAGAAAGAAAAGTGGGGTGAAGAAGTAGGGGAGGTTAGGAGGGAAAGGAGAAAAAAATAAAACAGCAAAGTCAGACATTCATTTTATGTCCCATGAGTGGGTTCTCTTAAATCAGAAATTCATGAGGAAATGTTGGCAGAGGTTAAAAAAAAAAAAATCATGATGTAAGTATAAAGATAAGTCTTCTGATTTTCTATTAACTTTATAGCAAGTCGAAGCCAAGAAAGTATTTCTGAAATACATTATATTCAAAAGCCCCTTAAAATCATAAACCAAAAAGGGATACAATTATTATCCTGTGACCACCTTATATTTCCCTGTCATTCATTTGAAATTAATCAAAATCAGATGAAATAAGAAGTTCTGAGGGGTTTGTTGCCCATATAAAGGTTATTTTTTAACTTTCTAAAACTATATTAAAATATTTAATAAAAAATCAAAATAAAGTCATCATATCTTGTGTTTAGTGTTAGAACAAACTTAGACCAACTTGTCTGATCTATCTTGCTCAGTTCAATTTTAAGCAACTATGATGGCTAATAATGTAGGAGGATAAACTAGGAGATGATAAAAGTGGTAAAGGGTAAAAGTGAAGAAAAACTATTGTAATTAAGTCTACCTACAGCTTTTAAGAATTCAATATTTGCTGGCAAATAAGTTTTGGTGTTAAAAAACTCTCCTGGAAAAACATTCTGAAATCACACGAATAATCAACAGTTCTCAAGACGTCCTTGCCAGTTCTTTAGGATTTGCACTTATTCAATAAAGTGGTTCATTTTTCTTCCAAACAAAAGAATAAAGAACAATTTATGAGTATAAGCAAAGAAATAGAAGCATGCACAGTTTTCCACATATAAATGTCACTTGGTCAGAGTAGAGGGACTACACGCAATTCATTAACTTTATCCAAAACCCAAAGTCAAAGGCAGGGACTTCAATAAATGGTTATAAGGACAGCAGACTTAGGCAAAAACTGCTAAAGCAATTGAGATGTCACCCACGCGTACAGGCCTGCACAGCACAGCAGTAAAGTCATCAGGTATCACATTTCTGCTCTTAAAACAAACCTTTCATGAATACTCCTCACACCTGCAGAGCACACAGTGGTTCCTACTGCTAGATCTCCTGTCCCGCATGGGCAGAAGCGCACAGGGTAACACCAGCAGCTTGGTTTAGCCTTTATCTGCTGGGAATCTGCCCATGTGTTTCCAAATGTGCGGGTAAAGGGTAAATCTTTTCAGCAACACATCAGGAAACAAATGTGTCTCCTAATTCTCAAGCATCAGTGGCTTGATAACTCAAAGTTGTTTTCTGAGTCCAGGGTGATTCAATGGGGATCCACTGTGTCTAGAATTTGACAGAATTTAGTTTCCTTTTGCTCTTTGCTGTCTGCAGCAGGAGTTACATAAAAGATGTGAAGCAGTGATTTTGCTTATTCATAACAAGTTCTAGGGAAAAATCAAGCAGTTGAAGAGAAAGTTAAAAAGCTATCAACTATAATCCGGACTCTTATTCATTTTTTCACACGTGGTTGTTGCTTTATTTTTAAATCACCATTTTAATCTTTAAACGTCACTTTATCACTTCTTGGGCACTTAACTTCTCACACTGTAAATTTCTTCGTGGTTACTGAGAAAAATAAAACAGGAATTGTGCAGTCTTGCATCTGCTCGCAGGAGACCTGTGTGTTTTAGAGAGGAAGAGCCCAGGAGGGGCCTGGGCCAGGCCTGCCCGCACATTTCCACATCACCGTGCTTGGGGCAAAGCAAACATCCCTTACTTTGAGACTCAGTGAAATGTTCCTGTTTTGAGAAATGGTGCCTATCACAGACACAGATTTAGTCTCTGCCACGAGCTTGCACCAAAATCCCATATCACGTCTCTCACAAACGCCATGTTCCCGAGACACGTTCGCAGGCTTCTCAGCCCAGCTCTCTGAGGACAAGCACAGCCCTTCCTCCTATGTGTACGGATTCCCAAACTCTGATGTGCAAGGATCCTCCCAGGGTCAGGCTCAGGCTGTGCCTCACGAGCCCATCAGGGGCCCTTGCATTTCCACCAGATTGCAGAGGATCCGTACTTCAGGGCCATCAGAGTGGATTTGAATGAAGTAACCCGTGAAATAAAGTGCGACCCTGAAACTCAGTCATTAGTAACTTTGCAACTGGCCCTGGGTCTTGCTTATGAGATGAATGTGAAATAGGAGTTGGAGAACAGAGACAAACTTCCTTCTGTCACCAGCTGTGAGCAGCACCACGTCCTTCACCAGCACTGCCTGGGGAGTCTGCAGACGTGCACCCCTAGGTCAGGTGCACTGAGCCACTTTCTTTTCCAGTTATTCCTCAGCTGATCAAGGAAGAGTGGAGCTTCAAAAGCTACTGCCAAGAAAAGAAAGAGGAGGAAAGGAGGGGGGAAGGAGAAGAGCAAAGAGAGTTAAAGAAAAGAGGAGGAGGAGAAAAGAATAAGAAACTGTTGTCTTCTACTGCTGTTGTTTAGAGGATTGATGTGCAGTGAGGGCCTCCATGCTGACCTAAGGAAGAATCGAGTGACCCTCACCTGAGCACTTACACCAGCACATGCACATATACAATTCCGACACACTTCCGTGAGCAGTGTGTATTTATCAGTTACTGATAACTACAACTAACCAGGTCACTCGCTTGCCAGGGCTGCCCTGTCAGGAAAGCCACTGGACCTCAGGAAGCCTGGTGTGACCACGTTTGGACATGACAGAGGGCATGTGATGGCTCTCCCATCACAGCGAATGTCAGGGCTCTGCAGAACTGGCTCCCATGGGTGGTTGCTTCTCTTACAACGCCCCTCCCTCCCATTTCCCCAGAGGGATGGAACCTTAGAACCACGTATCTCCTTGAAGGATCAAACATGCTATTCCTTCCGGTGGGGAGCTCCTGGTTTCTCTCCGGGAGCATGAAAATAGGTCTTTTATCTCACATAGACTCCACTGCTTTGCACACTTGGGATCTCTGCTCACTCTTCTGCTAATTGCTTTCCCAGGTGCTCCAGGGTGAGCACCGCTCTTAATCTCAAATTTGGGGTGGAACAGTGCAAACCCAAAGCGTGGCTCACACAAGGAAAAAAAATGCAAACAAAACCCTAAGTTGTAATAGCACCAATACTTGCCCTTATTTTCAAAGGACAAGTAACAGTGGCTAACTCATGTGATTATTTACACTAAGGCAGGTGTGTGTGCTGGTGCAATTACACTGGCGTGACTGGGAGTCTACTTAGGGCCATGCACAAGGCCTTCTAACTCTGAGTCCTCCCAGTGTGAGCCCAGCTTCCCGTTAATGAGAAGCAGCAGACCCAGAAAGGTTCTGTACCTGAAACCAGAACAGGAGGTAACCAGGAGCAGAGAGGACATGGCTGCCTCCTACCACCCCTTTTATACCCTACTTCCTAAAGCGAGTTGCTAAAATTTCAAGGAGTGAGATTTTTCTAAGCAATGCAGCTCAAAGATGGTCAGTAACAGCCAGACCTGGGCTTTGTACTACAGGGTCTCTAGAGAACAGAATGTCAAACCCAGCGCTGAGCTTTCCTTGGGGCTTAACGAACACATTTCTGCCACCTCTGGCCCACGAACCTCTCCCAGCTGGCACTGGGAGCTCTAAGACAGCTGGATCTGAGAAAGATGCGCAAAATGATGGAGAAAGGAAAGTTATAGCAAAACCAATTATTCCAGCCTGGAGCTAGGTGAGCCCCATCTACCTAGCCCATGCCATGTACACTGGAGTTAGATAATCAAGATGCTGTCCTAAGGGTCAATCACTGGACTTTTCTTAGAACAGACAATGTTTTAGGAAGAAAATAAAAGGGAAGTATTGGAAAGCACTGTGAGGGCACACAGGGATAGTTAGGTGCAGGAGTGAGACTCATCCTCCGTTCTACATGTTGATGCTTCAAGAATAAATCCGTGGTTGTGACCAGATTTAAAACACTTCCTACCATACTTTCAAATGTCCATAAATGATAGAACAAAGCAAAAAAGCAATTAGTTCATTATGATCTAAGAACCAGAAATTAGTTTTTAAAGTCAAGCTTCCAAGGGAGGGTTGGGAACCCAGCACCACTGCAGAGCCCTCACCTCGAATGTGTAAGGCCCTGGGTTCAACCACCAGAACCACAAAGAAAAGAAAGCAAAATTGTGCTTACAGAGAAACAATGTATAGGTGAGTTATGCTTCAAAGCCGTGAATTTTTCTCACTCTGCTTTTAGCAAAACTTAGTTTTCTAATCTTAAACAAGCCATTACTACATTACCGAGTTAAAATCAGGCATGCACACATTGACGGCAAGTCACGTGGCCACTAATTCTGGGCGGCCCTTCAAAGGCTGCATGTCCCCAGTGCTTGGGTCCCGCCCATCTCAGGACCTGGAACTGCCTCCCTTCTGTGCTACAATCCTCACTGCCTTAATACTAGAGTTGATTTATCGCGCCTATCAAAGGAGTTTCAGACCCTGGATGCAATCCTGTTGCTTACATCAAAGGAAAAACAAAGAGTATTTTCTTTTAAAACAGGGCTGACTCCTTCATCTTCACTGACACTACCTCTGAAAACATTTCAGAACATGTTGGTGCCGTCACGTGGGCCCCAGAGTAATTATGCAGCAAGCTGAATTTGGCACCTGGTTTCTCCAAACTTCAAAATACATTTTTGAAAAATTACGGATTGTGAAACTGGCTGTGGGGAGCCAGCACGGATGTTGTAAGCTCTGCGATACCATCGCCTGGTTGCTGCTAGTCTAGGCCATGCCAGGGTGGACAGACACAGCTGATACTCGAGGCTGCGCTCCTCTGTGGTCAGTCCGCAAAGCAGGCGACGATGAGAGCATCACGTTGCCGGGAGCAGAGATGGGCACACGGAGACCGAGCGAGTTGCTCTGTCAGGCACTTCCTGTGTACTGCGTGAGCATGCGTGAAATTTGGAGCCTGAGCTCCAGGCCGCAACTCTGCAGGACCCGTGCGCCTCTGCGGAGCTGGAACAACAGAAGAGCCCCCAGGTTGCGCGTCAGGCCTGGCCTCCACATCCAGTCTCCAGGTGGAAGGAAGGTGCGGCTCTTTGCTTTGGAACCCACTAGAACTCCTGCTTTGTTTCTCTCACACACAGCCCGGACCTCCCGAACCAGGACGATGTCAACTGTAGAGCCGGGCAGGCCGCTGCCCTGGGATCCCACAGAAGATTGTCCAGAGTGGTATCTTTATTTCTGCTTTGCACAAGAGAAAGCACCTTGCTCAATGTCCCTGAAACCATCAATCTCTGCAGTCACAGATTCGCTGTCCGATCCACTTCCCCCAAGCAGTTGGAGTTTCAGTGCAGACAGCTGGACCTCAGGCAAGGGACCGTCCCCACAGCCTGCTCTGTCCTCCCAGCCTCTGACCTTCATCATGCACACACCTGACCTGGCTCCAGGGACCAGGCTGCAAGGTTAGAGGCTGAGCCATCTGTGTCTTGGTTCCCCCACTTCCTAGATTTTGCAAGACTCCATCTGCAGGAAAGTCACTGCATCTCCCTGTCCCTCAGAGTCCCTGTAAATAATGATGGTCCATACCTCCCCAGTGGACCTGACGGTCAGTGAGAGACTTCAAGCAGTTCTGATAGTACCCAGGTCCAGTGCAACAAGTGAGAGCATATCTTAGGGCCAAAACAACAATAGCAACGACAAACCTGAAATAATTACATCTCAAACAACACTGAATTAAATCAGTAGCACTCCTCAATAAGCTCATGTAGAAAGACCATCTCCTAGTTTTAAAAATGTCTCTTAAGAGCTTGTATTTTTACTTTACCTGACTCTGTTTGCTGCTGCTGTCTGGTCATACCCCTCTGTCTAAGGGGATGCATGACCAGGATGCAAGCTCAGTGGGTTCATGCTTGTCTCAGAACCAGGGCCACAATCCACAGCCAGGTTCAGGAGACGGAGTCCAGAGAAGGTGTGTGCCTGAGAAAAGCTAAGCTCTGTGTCTTGGAGTTTAATTTAAAGAGAGGGGATCCCATGGCAGACACACAGGTGCCACCGGCTCCCGAGGACTCTCCTATCAGCTGGTAGAGGAGGGCAGACAGCAGCCTGGGAATCCAGGCAGGCAGGGAGGAGGGGCTCCTTGGCCACCTCTCAGTCGGGCCACAGAGCCTTCATTTTAGCAGCTGTACCCTGCCTTTCCCCTTTTCCCTAGATTTTGCAAGACTCCATCTGCAGGTGTTTTGTACCTTGGCAGGAACTCTCCCAGGAGACTTCAACAGTGTCTCCTCCAAGCCAGAATCTCTCGACCTCTGCCCAACAGAATCACCGGGATGGAACGGCTTTCGAAACCGTACTGCTCTCGCCCAGACCAGCGATTGGCACAGGGTCGCTCAGGTTGTGCTCCCCGCTCAGCAGTTTCCTGTACCGCAAAGCTTGGGTGTGCTGTGGGACCCTCCCCCCCTCCAGCGGTTCCCCTGCACCAGCGCCAGCGATGCCAATGCCATCCACGGCAAGCAAAGGCCTGGCCCTCTTCCGGGTGCTTGTGCAATGCGACCTAGACCTGAGGCAAGCTCCTCTCCAGCAGGCTCAGGGTAGGCATCGCCGAGCCGGGTCTTCCTGAACAAGGTCTTCCTGAACCAGACACAGTAATCCCATTTTTTCTTTAATAAACTCACTATTTTGGCTTTCCTAGTATCAAACTCTTCAAAACAGCAGAAGGAAACATCCCAAAGAGAAAATCCGGGGTATGGAGAACCTCATTTTCAAACACACAGGGCTGGCAGCCTGCAGAGCCCTCAGATTGGGACCCAGTGGGGAGTGAGGGGCCCATGGCGCCCCAGGTGCAGGACGCGCCAAGGGAGACCTGGACGCCACCACCTGGAGAGAACCCAGGCCTAGGCTTGCCGCGGGCTGGGGTGCGCCTGGCTCGACTGCGCACCTGGCCAGGGTCACCTGGTCAGGCCGGACGCGCACCTGGCTGAGGACCGAGCAATCGGCGCCGCTCTCCTGGTCGCAGACCAGAGCTCTGGAGACGGGGCAGAGAGACCAGGGTGGTGGTGGGGAATCCGTCCCGGGGTCCCGGGGGACGCGGGTCCCCCTGACCCGGCCCAGTTCCTCCCGGCCGCCGGCGCTGCGCAGCCAGGGGAAGGAGGAAGCAAAGTTGGAGCCCGCGCCGCGTGTCCTGTCTCGGCCTCGGGGGGCGCGCCCTACCGGAGCAGAAAGCAGTTTATCGCGTCTCGGTCGGGGAGCAGACTGCGAATCTGGGACGGTGAGGCACAGGGACACAGGACGCGGGGCGGGGGACACGGACGCGGGGCGGGGGACACGGACGCGGGGTGGGGGACACGGACGCGGGGTGAGGGACACGGACGCGGGGCAGGGGAGCCGGTCACACACTCACCGCGCTTCTCCTCGGGTGCCGCGCGCGCCCCCAGAAGCACCAGCAGCGCCAGCAGCGCGCACGTCGCGGGCCCTGCCGCCTCGTACGGCCGCATCGCGCTGTCCCAGCCCGGGCGCTGGCCGTCGTCCACTCTGCTGGGCTAGCTCTCTGGACGCTTCTGTTCGGCTGCGGGGAACAGGCGGGCGGGGCCGGGCCGGGGGCGGGGCCTAGAAGAGGTGGGCGGGAGCAGGGGCGAGCTTGGGGGCGGGGCCTCGAGGAGGTGGGAGGGAGCAGGGGCGAGCCAGGGGCAGGGCCGAGCCCGAGCCGCGAGGAGGTGGGCGAGACTGTGAGGAGACTGGCGGGACCGTGAGGAGGTGGACGGGAGCAAGGGCGATCTGGGGGCGGGGCCTCGAGGAGGTGAGCGGGACCTGAGGGGGTGGGCAGTACTGTGAAGAGAAGAGCAAGACCATGAGGCGTTGGGTGGGGCGGGGCCGGTTGGCGGGAGGAGGTGGGCGGCGCTGTGAGGGAGTGGGCGGCGAGGGGAGGGGCGGGACCAGAGTGGGGACCTTGCGGAACCCCAGCGCCGCGCCCGTCAGCGTCCCCGCCCGCTCTTGCCGCGCCCTTCTGTCCTTTTCCCTACAGCCGCGCGGCTCCCGCACTCGCCAAGCCCAGGCACCGAGTTAAGTCTCCTGCGCGGACAAGCTGGTCCCCCGGCACCTGGGGCTAGCAGGGAAGCAAGGGCGCTCGGCCGGAGCAATCCTTCGCGCCCCTAGGCACGGTGAGGCCTCCAGTGCGAGCGTCTGCTGGAGGAATCCGGCGGGGCACTTCACACGGGGAGAACAAGCTGGGACTGGAAAGCAGGTGGTAGCGCTCCCAGCAGGAGGCATTGGGCGTGAAGGCTGGACGCAAACCGACAGCTGAAAGGTCTTCAGGGGCCAGGTGCCCGTGACCTGAGCAGCCAGCAGCACTGCAGCAGGAGCTGCACGACGTCAGGGATGAAGGGTTGGCCAGGAAACTGGGCTTCCTGGAACTGCCCAAAGTTCTGTTCAGCTCCTTCTGCAGGCTCCACCGGACCTGCTGGAGAGAAAGGCTGTCCCTTGAGCCCTGGCCTGGTGGAGTCCGAGCTGCTTGATCAGCCTGAGTCACAGACCGACCACAGAGCCAGGGCCCCCTTCCCCTGAACCTTCTTCTTATGGAGGCTGTGCTGAGGGTCCACCTGGCCTCTTGCAAGACCGAGTTTTACCTGGGTGGTAGTAGAACAAAGGTTCTCTGCCACCCACGATCCTGCAGCTGTTTCTGTGGATAAACACAAGCAATTGCTGTTGTGTCTTAACAAATCAGGGCAAACCCAACGGTTTGAATTCCTGTGCTTGTTCCCTCCAAGATTACACACAAGAACTCAAAGCAGTTTGTAAAGAAACACAAATGCAAGCGGAAAAGTCAGAGAACAGCAATTGGGAAGCCCCATAAAGAGAAGTCAGATGAAAGGAGAGTAAATCTTGGAAAGTCTGTGAACCACAAAATCCTGCCTACCTGTTATCCAGCGCCACACACTGGGCTCCATGCCCCACTCCCTGTCAAGGAAATGCAACAGTGACACAAAGTGTATTGTCTGAATATTAAATGTAAACCACTTTAAGCTACAGCCCAGTTCGCAAGCTTTGCAGGAAATTCTCCCTGGTCCCCTGAAGAGACTCTCCCAGGATCTACAGTGCTGAGTCAGATCAGGAAGTGTGGCTTTCCTGGAGCTGTGTGTGGGTATTTGTGATAATGTCCTTCAGTGTGACTTTGATGTCACTGTGTCTCAAGACGCAAGGCTCTGGGGAAGCGACTTCTAGAGGGGCAGTGAGTACCCCAGCACGGAGTGGAGCAGCCAGGATCTGCTGCCTGCCCCCTTGGACCTCTCCAGGAAGCCCAAGTTTCTCCCCCTGCCATTCAAACACAGATCAGCCAGTGCTGCACTGGTAGACAGGCACCTGGAGTGTAGTGATAATTGTGCTACACATTGCTATGTGACTGGGCCAGCAGGTACGACTTCCTGTTGAAAGACTAGAAGAGCCTCACAGTTTGCCCTGGGGCAGGGGCTCAACCAAGGTTTTTGGGCAGAGGCTGGGTGCCCTGTGCCCTTGTCGTCACCAAAGGATGACACTTACAACCCAACTCCATGCTGAGCACGGCCCAAACATTCTCCTATGCAGTCTGGAGCTACCTCGCACTCATGCCTGCCTTATTGAAGTAGATGACACTGTGGCTTGGAGAGGTTCGCAACTGCTGATGTCCCAGTATGGATTTGGTCAGCAGGAAAACCCAGCTCCAAACTCTATCAAGGCTTCTTCACTCTTTTTGTGTCACTTCTAACCCTGTCCAAGTGGTGACGCCAGACACCAAATTCCATTTCATCACATCCTGGAAATTATATCTACCTTAAATTTCTGCTTGGCAGAATATTTTCAGATAAAGCCTATATACTAGCAAGTATATACGAAACTATAGTATCCTAAAACAAACTCAGAAGTGTGTGTCCATTTTGGTAACACAGATCGCTTGTCCTCAGGCCTGCATGCATGAGAAGCTCTTCCATTTGCTGATGAGCAGTTGTTTCACCAGAAAAAGACTCTGAGAATGTTGAACAGGAGTGAAGTGTTTTCTGGGAGAGACATAGCCCTGAGTCCCACCACCCTGGGGAAGGGAGGGGAATCATGTTCTTTCTGTGGAAATGAAGCCTTCAGATATTTGAAGCTCCATCTTAGGAGGGGACATTTGACCACCTGTTCTCCCCACCTTCTGGTCTTAGAAGTCAAAGCACAGATTGATGCAGGAAGAACCCAGAGTAGCAGATTTCAGAATTTTAAACATCTATGCATTTTTATACACTCCTGGAGCAATCTAAACTGGATGCACTCCCCTCAGAAGAGACAGGGTTTCTCCCTCCCCGGAACCCTTTTTTGTACAGTGGCCAGTCTCTAGAAGTTGGGGATGAATGAGGAAACAGTGGCTCTCAAAACTAAAATCCCACCAACGTGCCCACTCTTAATGTAGGACTCCACTCATTGGAGCTTGTGAACAAACAGCTCTTCCTAAGTGGCATTTTAAGGTGATGCAGGAGCTGATGACGACGTTTCCCCTAGGGAGGACAGCCTGGGTGGTGCACGGTCAGGGCTCAGTGGAAGACTGTTCTTCCACTGCCTGCTTCTTCTAGAGAGAGTTGCAGCCCTCTCCTGGCTGTGCTTGGCCTCAGGTGTTTCTGGGGATTTCAGCCATTTATCCCTTCTCATCCAGGCTGACCTTGTGCTTCTGACTCAGCTGAGACCCGTGTCCTGCACAGGATGATAGAGTGGCTTCTTTTCAGGGTGGACATGCTGGTGGCACGCTGTGGGGTTTGCCTGCATCTTAGAGGATGCCCAATCTTCTCCAGAGCAGAGGCTGAGCAGGGCTGGAAAGGGACCTTGGCACTGCATTCGAGCAGCAAGCAAATTGTTGAACAAATGGAAAAGCAGAAAGGTGAAGTCCCAGGGCAAATTCCTGTGGCCCCCCCAGATTGGAGCCCTGGATGGGAAAGGCAGGAAAGCACCAGTACCCTGTGGAGCAGAAACTGGTGACTCCACCTCCCACCCCGCACCCAAGCACAGCTCAAGGGCAGACAAGCCTGAGCTGCCAGGAGCCAGTCTCTGGAGCTCACAGTGAACAAGGGCAAGGGGAAGACTCCAGGAGACCCAGTCACGGCGAGGACACTGCAGGGACGGTGGTCCTGGACACTGAACAAGGGCTTCGAGCTGAGCTGCCTCCCAGTCCTTTTGGAACGGTTTCTTTTGAGGCAGGGTGTTACTGAGTCACTAAGTTTCCCAGGCTGGCTCATCTAGAATTTTGATCCTCCTGCCTCAGGCCCCCAAAGTGCAGGCATCACAGGCTTGTGCCACCACATACAACTAAATGATATACTTCTGTCAGTTTGGTTGCCAGGAGCCATTCAGATCCTCACATGGAGGGTTGGAGTCAACTCCATAGTGTTTCAGCTGGGTCTGGAGTAACCAAGACCCAGCCCATCTGGGGAAAGGAAAGCCAGTTCCAACCACTTTGAGCTGTAGGGCTCACTGTCTTGACACAAGCTCCCTCTAGGCCTGAGACCTGGCAGGGGGCTGGGCAGTGCCTCCTCCCTACGCTGACCCAAGGCCTCTCTGCCTTCATCCCTCCTACCCAGCTCACCACATCCACCTTTCAACACTGCTTAGGAGAGACACAGCCAGCATCAATACCAGTGTCAGAAGTGGCAGGTATTTGAAGCCGGAGCTTGGCCAAACCACCCATGAGCTGGCTCTGAAGGGCATCTGCAGATCAGCTCCTCCCACCGACCAAGGCGGAGCACACATTTCTCTGGAGCACGTGCTAAGCAGGGGCACAAGGTTACCTCCACAAGGGCAGGAGAATGAAACTCCAGACAACATCTGCACTGAGAAACAACACCACAATGATGGCTGGAAACTAAAACTGACTTAGAAATTAGAAATCAATTTAATAGAATTAAATTAGAAATGAATAACACAAAAAGGTTGGCAAATCCCCAAATATTAGAGATTCAACAACATACAAATATCACACAAATCCCAGATGAATCATCAAGGGAAATTTTTAAATATTATGAACTAAATGATAATGAATGCATAGTATCACAAAATCTGTGACAAGCAATGACAGCAGTGATGAGAGGGAAATTTACAGCATCAGTGAACAATGAGGAAGAAGAAAACTTGAACAAATCACTTCAACTTATTGCCTGAAGGGACTAGAACAAGGAGAGAGAAATACAGAAGAAAAGGAGCAATACCAGCAAAAGCAGAAACCAGTGGCACTGAAAATAGGAAATCAGTCAAGACAATCAAAGAAAACAAAAGTAGAGTCTTTGAAAAACCAATAAAATCTACAAACCTCTAAACGAACTAAGAAAAACATTGAAAGTGTGCAAATTACAAACAGCAGAGCAAAGGAGAAGCTGCCACCCTTACAGCACTGGATGGGCAGTAATGGACTCGATGGGCAGCCCAGCCCAGCACTGGGTAATGCAGTAGCATTACCCAGGACATCAGCTGAGCTCTGGAAACACAACCCTGCTAAAACTACACTGCAAATTAAACATCCTGTCAGTCTACATCTATGAAAAACACTGAGTGAACTATTAACAACTTTGCAAAACAGAAAGCACCAGCAAACCCACTGAACACTTAGGGAAGAGATGATACCAATTCTCTACATCTTTTTGAGGAGACAGGAATACAGAGAGGACTTCTTAATATACTACAAAGTCAGCATTTTCCCCCAAAACAAAACCAGACCAAGATGTGATAAGAAAATAAAACTACATGTCACCCTATCTTATGAACACAGATACAAATATTCGCAACAAAATAGCATCAACTCAAGTGTACCCTATAGCATGCTGGCACATACCTATAATCCCAGCACTGCAGGAGGATCGTAGATTCAAGTTCAGCTGGGGCAATTTGGGAAGACAGGGGCTGTAGCTTAGTGGCAGAGCTCCCCTGGGGTTCATCACCAATACTGCCAAAAAGAAAAAAAAAAAGAAAGAAAAGAAAATAGAAAAATTGGAAGTGTTACATATATAAAAATGAATTCTATGGATAATAATTCAGCATGATTGGGGTTTACACTGCATACATGAGGGTTACTATAATTTCAAAAATCCATTAATGTGTCTACTATGTCAACAGGCTACAGAAGAATTACACGGTCATATCAGTAGATGAAAAAAAGGCACTTGACAAAACTCATGACAAAAACTGTGAGAAAACAAAGATACAGAGGAATTTCCGCAAGTTGGTAGAGAATCTGTACCAAATACCCACAGTAGTATTGTACTTAGAATTCAGAAACCAAAGTGTTCTTGGTAGAATCAAGAACAGGGCAAGCATTCCTTTAAAACCGCTGCCTGACATTGTACTGAAGTCCTAACCCATGTGATGACTCAAGAAAAATAAAGATATAATGGTATGATATTATATAATCATAATGTTAGCAATATTATAAATACACATTTTGGAAGAAAGATACAAAATCATCTGTGTTCATCGATGATCTGATTATATATATATATAAAAAAAAACCCAAAATGCAGACGAAAAGCTGTAGTATGGACTGGGTGTGCTGGTGCATGCTTATAATCTCAGCACTTAGGAGGCTGAGGCAGGAGGATTGCTGTGAGTTCAAGTTTGAGACCACCCTGGGTTACAAAGTGAGTTCAAGACCAGCCTGCATAAAAAAAGACAGCTTGAACTGTCTCAAAAAGATTAAGAAAAAAAAGCTCTAGCATAGTTGGAGAATACAAGTTAACATACAAAAGCCAACCACTTTCCTCTACTACTAAGGAACAAATGCAATTCGAAATTAAAAACACATTGATAGTTGTATTAGTACCTCAGAATGAAATGTATAAAGCTAACTATACACACACACACACACACAGTATGTGTGAAGGAAAACATAAAATTATGATGAAAAATATCAAATAAGAACTCCATGATTGGAGAGATTTTCCTGGCTTATGAATGGAAGACTCAGTACTGTGAATATTTCAATTCTTCCTAACTTGACCTCTTGATTAAATGCAGTCTCTATCAAAATCCTAGCAATTTAACTTGTGAATATCAAAATCTTGATTCTAAAGTTCATAAGAAGAGTTAAAAGACTCAGGATAACCAGTTTATTATTGGAGGGGAAGAACAAAGTTGGAGGATTAATATTGCTCAATTTCAGGATACCATGGCAGTGGGAAGTGTTAGGTTTAACAGTGGAATAAAATAGAAAGCCCCAGCTTGGGGCTGCACAAACAATCAGCTGGTTTTTGACAAATGAGCAAAAGCTGTTCAGTGAGGTAGATATATAATCTTTTCTGAAAAAGTTAGAACAACTAGATAACTACATTAAACACACACACATACACACGCACACACACACACACACACACACACACACAGATACAGATTTTCCACACATCACAAGTAACTCCACTGAAAAACTCCTAAAAGATAACATAGCAGAAAAATGAGATGAACTGAAGCAGGGGAATGACATTTCAGGTTTGACACCAAAGTGTGATCCAAAAAAGAAATAATCAGTAAGCAGGACTTCATTCAAATGAAAAGCACCTGCTCTGCAGAGAGCAGGGTCAAAAGTCTGAGTCTGAGGAGATGAGCCACAGACTGGGGGAAAATATATTCCCAAGACCCGAGAAAGAGCTGTTACCTAAAATGAACAATGAATCCTTAATAGTTACCAATATGAAAATAAATAAGTTCATTTAAAAATGGGTAAAAGCCCTAGAGTGATCTCATCAGAGAAGGTGCAGAGATGGCAGATAAGCCATGAAAAGTGTCCATCCTTCACGTAATGAGGAAATTGCTGGTCAAAGCAGCAAGGTATTATTAGGTACGAAAGGTCACAGCGTCAGACACTGGTGATGCTGCTCCGAGCTTGTGTGACGCAGTGTCTCAGCTACTGTGGAAGGTGGCTTGGCAGTTTCTTACAAGACTACACAGACTCTCACCATATGGCCCAACAACTGTGCTCCATAGTGCTTAGCCAAATGAGTGGAAAATTTATGTCCACACAAATTTGCAGATGGATGTTTATAGCAGCTTCATTCATTCTTGCCAAAACTTGGAAGTAACCAAGATGTCTGTCTGTAGAAAGGGGATAGATAGATTGTGGTACACACAGATGGGGGAATATCAGCCCATGCTAAGAGTCATAACAGTAAGCCACTAGAAGAAATAAAAAGAAAACTTTGTGGAAGTAGGGATTGAGCCCAGGACCTCCTCATTGCGCTATATTCCCAGTCTTTTACTTTTTACTTTGAAACAGGGAAGGGTCTCACTGCATCACTAAGTTTCTCAGGCTGGGCTCAACCATGCTAACTTCTTGCTTCAGCCTCGCAGAGTGCTGAGCTTGCAGGTGGCCCCAAAAGAAATTTAAGAGTGCAGTGGTATGTAAAGGAAGCCAATCTGAGCCGGGCTTGCTGACACACATGCAATTCCAGTTCTCTATGGGAGGTGGAGGCAGGAAGTTTATGAATTCAAGGCCATGTCGGGGGCTAGAGAAATCTTGACTAAAATAAATACATAAACAAGCAAACAAACAAATAATTGCCTCGGGATGTAGCTCAGTAAAAAAAAGCCCAGGGTTTTAAATCCCTAGCACTGCAAAAGAAAAAAAAAAAAAAGCAATCTGAAAAGCTACATGCTCTGATGACAACTCTGATACCGAGGGAGAAGGCGGTGATGGAACTGCTCAGTGTCGCTTTACATTTGTCTGGGTGTACGTGGACTGGGTGCTAAAGGTGCAGCCCTGCAGCTCCGTCCATGCCCCACTGCAGTCTGTGTTACCCTTGTGGCGTCTGCCATGGGGGAGGCTGAACCCGAGGCTCAAGGTGTGCAGAACCTCCCTGCTTCCTGCACAGCCCTTCTGTGAACCGAAACTGTTCTAGAAAGAGCTGATTAATCAGCAACAACACCAGTGTATGACTGATGAGCTGTCGCTGATTGTTTTAACTCAGTGTTAAAGACTCTAGCCCACATCCCATGTCTTGGTGACCTGCAGTGGCAGAGCAGTCCTGGTGGGCATAGAGGGAAGGGGGACATTCGCTGGCTCCAGGGCAGTCTGGGAGCAGGGAGATGAAAGGTGGGTGGGTGGGGTCATTGAAGGCCACGCCCTGAGGACTCAATGTCCTGCCATTAGGTCCCATCTTTAAAGAACCCACTCCCTCCAATTGTGCCAGCCTTTGACACAGGGTCTTTTGAGACACTTACCTGACCATAGTAGAGTGTGCATGGTGACACTTCCAGTGGCCCTTAGGAGCACTTTAGCAGGTATGATTTAATTGCTTGGTCTCTGTGATTATGCCTCATCTCACATGCAAAGATTGTGTGGGTCATGTGGCAAGGCCTCTCCTCAAGCTGATAACTTCTGAGCAGGAACCGGGGACAATCCACAAATGGACACAGCTATATGGCTTTGTGATTTCTGTTATGGGAATGTAGATGCCAAGAACTGCAACAGTAAGCAGAAACACCAAACGACACCCAGGATTTGGAGGCAGGTTTATTTACCTTGACGGGCACCGATCAGGTTCATTTCTAGAATATCAGGCTCTAGTCTCTGGTGGTTTCGGGTTTATATGGGATAAGCAAGCAGGAAGTGCGGAGGCGGAATGGCTTGTCAGCTGGGGACTGGTTTAAATGTGTGCATCGCAGTGATCAGCTGTCTCTAAGAGACAGAAGCAACTGGAACTGGAACAGGAACTGTTTCCTGGGTGACTAAGAAACTGAAGCATACTGGCTGGGGATGGGGGGAATCTTCTGTTGCAGAATGAAGGTCCCCTGCCTGGTAGTAGAGAAGGAGCTCGGGACGTTGGGTTCAAGTGGCATTTCCAGGTGAACAATGGCCTGCAGGGCCCACCAGGGTGAGAATGTAAAGTGGATCTTTTGCACAGGGAAGGGGACCAAGAGGTGGAGGGAGGAAGAAGGCAGGGAGGGGATGGAAAGGGCATTGAGATGTGTATCACACGCACCCACTCCCCACTCCTCATGAGGAATGTGCTCATGATGCACTGCAAACAAATTAAAATAAAGCAGAAAAAAGGCTGAAAATAGTCAACCAGGCTGGAGACATGCAGGCAAATTAGTTTTCTATTTTTGTAGCTTAATGGAAAGCTAGGATTTCTTTCTAGGGCCCAAAATAAAATCCAGGTGAGTTCTCATCGCTGTGGTACAGATGCCCGAGACAGCCCTCAATGATGAATATGCACAGGGGGACCTGGACCCAGCACAGAGGATGGGGCCACCGCCGAGGGGCTCGAGTCAGGAAATGAAGAGGGTTAGTAGCTGATACTTTGTTAGCAGAATCAAACGGACACTTTCAAGGCTATTGGTGACTTTATTAAAACTGACAGGTGATGTCAGGGGCATCTACACAGCATGAGTTCCAGTATCTGGGGACATGAGGCCCCTGTCTGATGCTGGCCTCTGTGCAGACCCGGCATGTGCTGCCTGAACCCCCTGCTCTTCCTCACTCAGAGCTCGGAGTCCTCCGCACCACCCCTTGGTGTCTCGCCACATCACTGCTCCGCGCTGTTAGCACGAATGCCACACACAGCTGGGTGAGCCAGTGGCGATGCTGGGGCTTGCAGCCTCAGTGCCTGCCTCTGGGGCAGTGGTGGCGCCTTAGGGCTAGCCAGCTGCTCTGACAGCATGGTGTGGAGCTCCCTCACATCATCTGGGAAAGGAAGGGACCAGCTGACTATGGCCCAGAGCAGAAACTCAAGCTGTTCCCTTCCAGAGGAGGATGGCACGTCTGATCCCTGGAGGCAGGAGACAGTGGCCCTGCACAAGCTGCTCATGGGAGTCACTGTGTCCTGGGCAGAGGCTCCGCCAGGCCACCTCTTCCAGGCACTTCTCCCCCACCTCCTGGCCCAATGGCCTTCTCTTTTGCCTGGGCTCAGACAGAGAGGTGACTAGGAAGAGACCTGTAACTGATAACTACAAGCTGTCCAGAGGGAGACAAGGAGAATCTCAGGTGAAAGCCAGGAGTGGTGCATGCTTGCCACCCCAGCATTCTGGGAGGCTGAGGCAGGAGGACTGCAAGTTCAAGCCTAGCCCAGGCAACTTGGAAAATTACTAAGATCTTCAAAATAAAAAATAAAAAGGCCTGGGGATGTAGTTCAGTGCAAAGGCCCTGGGTTCAATTTGCAGTACAGAAAATAAAATTTTTTAAAAAAGCATATCAGGTTACTTATTCTGATAAATTCCAACATGTCTTAATTTAATAAGAAGGCATTTAACTCTGTGTTAAATAGTTAATTACATACTTTAAAGTTATCTACTTTCTATTTAATCTAAAAGCATCCAAATGCATATTTCTAAAATATACACAGAGTTATATTACCAGGTTTTGTGTACGTGTGTGCATGCACACTTCTGTCTGTAGTGAAACACACATGCATCATGTACATATGTGTTTGGAGAGGGACTTGTGGAGAACTCAGGGTGGACAGGGCCTTGCAGACACCGGGCCATTTTCCTTCACTAAGCGTGACCTTAGCAAGTATTATTTTCCAGTCTTTCCACCCTTATTTCCCCTGTCAGTGGCACAGATGCTTGGGACTGTGCCGAGAAGCCCCTGCCCTGGGAGACTTGGTAGAACCCATGAACAGACGCAGTGGGGCTCGGGATGCCTCCATGACATCACTCCTTTCCCTGGGGTCTTCTGAGCTGAGCTGCATGGCAGATGGTGCTCTTAAGCTCCGTGTGACATGCAGCCCCTCATATTTACCCTTCCTGGAGTCTCCCAGGTCACAGGAACGATGGAGCAGGAACCCGATGGTGTTCGTGGCCCCAGTGAGCAACAGTGATCTTTCTGAGATCTTCCTCATGCCCCGTGAGCACCACACTGTTCCTCCTCTTTGAAAGGCTGCCGTTTGTCAGAGCAGCTACAAGAGAAGCGAAAAGGGAGTGTTGCTGTCTCAACAGGCTGACCCTGCAGCACTGTGCCTTGTGCAGTGCACAAGGGCCTCACATGCCCACAGGCCTGGCACATGGGTGCCAGCGGACACTTGGTAGCCAGCACCCGCAGGACAGCCTGGTGCCTTTGCTTGTTAGGTGGCTCTGAGCCTGTTCCCCACCAGGACAGTGTGCGGATGCCCTGATTCCATGGATCCTAGCTGTCACAACAAGTAAGGGATGAGCATTGGCTGCCTGACAACGTCTCAGTTTCTACCCCAGCTCGGGGATGGGACAGCTCTCCAATGTGCCTGTGGGTGTGGCAAGCAGGTTTTCTCTGACCCTCAGCACTGCGCTGAGTTTGATGGCCAGGACCTATTTGCAGCTGCCTTTCCCTGACAGTCTAGCCCATCTAAAAATCTCTGAAAAACACTGTTGCTTTTCTACCTTTTTCTCTCCAGTGAGACGTGGATCTCAGGACCAGGAAGTGGAGGGCAGGATGACAAGATGGAAGTGTTGGCTCCCCGTGGGCTGAGGATGTGCCTAAGGTTGTTTTCCCATCTCTACTTCAATCTCCTGACAGCTGCCACCAAAGAGCATGGCCACAGGAGTCCCAGGGGACCTGGCTGGGGTGGGAACAGGCCACGTGGGGCTGGCAGGCTTGGCACCTGGTGGAGGTAGCCTCTGTGGGGGTGGCCTTGCACTGGCCCCTCTGCAGGGACTTTCTGCCGGGGCACTCGGTGGCTGCCAGCTGGAGCCCAGGTCTGCGAGGAGTGGAGGGGTGATCCAGCCCTGGGGCAGGCCCTGGGGTCCCTGAGCCCAGCACCATGTGGCAGTACCACCCCCACCTCTGTGCTCTCTGAGCCGATGCTTCTTTGCTTGGCTGCAGTGACCACGGAGACACCACGTCCTGCAGAGCCAGGTCTGGGCTGTGGGCCTGGCTCCGTAGTCAAGCACGTGCTTTTGCCTGTGCAGGCCTTAGGTTGCACCTAGCTCCAGGACAAGGGAGAGCACTGCAGACAGGCTTTGTGGTAGAGGACAGGGAGAGGGACCGGGTGGTCAGGGCACAGGGCAGCAGGATGCCCCTGTTCCACCAGTTGTTCTCTGGACTGCTGCAGAGGAGCCTGGGGCCAGGTGGGCTTTGCTTGGAAAGCAGCCAACCCCAGTCACCAGCAGCAGCCCCGATACCCTGCTGGCCTCGGCTGTGACTCACACTGCAGGGTCACCTCTCACCCACAGCTGGGGGATGCGCAGCCCCAGCACAGACTCTGCCTGGTCCGTGCCTTTCGTGGGGTAGGGGATGGGCCAGTTGGTCACGTTCAGCTGGTCCCCAGGCTAAGAAAGTGGCCTCATGTGTTAGAGACACATCACAGTCACCACACTGTATGTGCACGTCACCTTGAGAATTGCATTTGCCACCCCAGGACTCTTTGAGGCTGAGGCAGGAGCATTGCAAGTTTGAGCCTATCCTGGGCAACTTAGTGATGTAGCAAGATCCTGCTTCTAAATAAAAATAAAAGAGGGCTGGGACTGCAGCTCAGTGTGAGGGCCTGGGTTCAGTCCTCAGAGCAGCAAGGGTAGGCTGGAAGGTTGACGTACCCTGAGCACGCTCTGTTCCACAGAGGCACTGAAGAACTCTTCTTTCTTGCCTGTGGTGTGTGTGAGTGTGTGACTATGTGTGTGTGTTACAGGGCATTGCACCCAGGGCCTTTACACTGAAACATAATCTAACCCTCTTTTTACATTCTATTTCTGGTATAAGATTTGGTAATCTGGGCTTGAACTCACGATCCTCCTGCCTCAGCCTCCCAGAGTACTGGGATTACAGGAGTGAATCCTCACATCCAAGTGGCTCATTTTTTACATTGTCTAAATTTGCATTTTCCTGTGTTATAATGTTGATCTTTTCTCGTGTACTTAGCCATTTGGAAAGTATCTGTTTTAAGCCTTTTTTTCCAATTAAAAACATTTATCAATTTAGGGTTTATTTTTTAAAAGGCTTTTATTCATTTTTGGAGCTGGGTAGATTATTTGTGATGAGCTGCATCTGCTTTGACATCTTGAGGGCTGTTATGCTTTGTGTCTGGATGACCTCCAAGCATCATGCAATCATGGAAGAAGCTGAGTCTAGCGTTCATGATTAGTTCATTGTATAGTGCTAGGATTGGTAGTATGAGTGCTACACCGGTCCCAGGCAGAGCCAGCATATAATGTAAAAGGTGGGAAAGAAGGCGTGTCTTTCCTGTTTTGCTGTTTGTGCTTGCTGTTTGTGGTGGCCATGAATGGCTGCCCTGCCATGCCATCACGCCTTGGAGCCAGCTGAGTATGGACTGAAACCCCCAAAACTGTAAGAAATAAACCTTTCCTTGCTTCACTTTGGGCATCAGGTATCATTGTCTCGACAATGAGAGAAAAGTAAGACAAGGGCTGTGAGAGACAGAGTGCCATCGCATATCTGCTTTGACATCTTACATAACTGCCCAGGGACAGGACATTGTCTTCCAAGTCATTCCCTGCTCCTCTGTGCAGTCCACCCCTGTCCTTGGCCCTAGTACTCAACTACTCTGCAGGGTACTTCTAGAAGAATATACAACAGTTTGATCTTCTATAATTGCCAAAGGACAGGCAGTATTTTGTGCCTGTCTTTTGCACTCAGTTTAATGACAGAGCTCCATTCATACTTCTGTGCTACAACATGCACAAATAACTGTGTGAATGTGGGTTTTCATCTCTCTTGGGCAAAAGTTTGGGACTGGAATTGCTGAGCCTTAAGACAGATGTGTATCTTGCTGCTTCCTGTCCCTTGTCTGCTGCTGTCATCCTGCCCTGAAGCTGGTGTGTGCGAGCTGGCTGGACATTTGTGCCTGGTGATAGTGATGGCCTGGGGGAGGTCAGGTGATGGACAGCTGCCCTCTGAAGCATCAGGTCCTGGGGTCAGGCTGTCGGGAAGGGCCAGGTCTGTGGAGCTCCTGGTGTCCATGCCCAACAGCTGGGCGCTTTGTCTGCTGTTCCCTGCCTATGACAGTTCCGTGTGGATGCTGACCACGGACATCACCTTGGGGTCAGGGAGACCTGATTACCAAGCACATAAGTCACTTTGGGTTTCCGAAGGGCGCATCCCTTGCTCACATCCCTTGCTCATATCCCTTGCTCACACCCTTGGGTAAGCTTGATTACCCATCAGCATCAGAGCACCACCCTTCCACCCTGTGGGGACCTGACCCAGACTCCCTGGGAAATCACTGGGAGACTAGTAATGAAACTGCACAGCCAGTTTCCCATAAAAGCACTAATAAAATCACAAGTGTTCAGCTATAGTAGAAATGAAAATCACAGAGGTGTCAGAATTTTCGATTGGATCAATGATAATTAGAAAAAAGCACATTAAATATAATACTAACTACAAACCTACTAAGCCCTGTCATATTTTTGATTATTTAGGAATAAAAATGAATCTATTTTCAAGAGGTTAAGCTGAATATGGGACTTAAATCCATATACTACTCATGCAAGAAGAAAATGTATGGAGAAAGGGATCATAACCCACACATCAAATCTCAAAGGGGGGCGGGGGCCGCTGTTCACACCAGCTGCAGAGCCCTGCAAGAACCAGACAGGAGCCCTCAGAGGAGACAAAAAAAATGCAAATGTCAGTTCAAATATGCTAAAATGCAAAAGAAACAAAAATATTTTCTTCCTTTTCTTCTTTTCAGAGAAGAGGAACTTATGCAGCTGCTTTTCAGGGTCAGGGTAAAGCTTGTCCTTTATACCTTGCTGCTAACTTTCTAAGTTTGGGAGAATAAGCTGAACTTCGAAACCACAGAAGTGTTTGTGCCCTTGGGTCTGCCGAGTCTGCTCTTTAAGCAGCACTTCACTGTGTAAATGGAAGCTCAGGCTCAGTGCCCCAAGGAGCAGAACGAGCCCATGGATAGGCCAGGGCATGCCTGGTCCCAGGCCCGAGGACCCCGCCCCTCTTGTGAGAGAACCCCCTGCCCCCAGGCTTGGGCAGCTCCCGAGTTCTTGGCTTGGCCAGGGCTCCTCTATGCGACTCTCTTCCTTCTGGTCCTTTGGTAGCCCCAAATTCAATGGAAACTGTACAAGGCTCTCGGTGCAGTGCTCCTGAGGTTCAGGGAGTCTGGCCACAGCGGTTTCAGTGTTTTGACCCCACGACAACTGTGTGCTGAAGTCCTTGTCCCCACTGATGCCCTTAGGAAGTGGGATCTTGGGCGTGACTAGGTCATGAAGCAGGACTCCCACAAAGGGGCAGTCTCCCTGTCAAAGCCAGGTGAGACCCTCACTGCCCTTCCAGCCCAGTTCCAGCAGAATCAGAGTATGAGCCCTTGTGGGGAGGAGCTGCAAGCTCAGGACCTGGACAGGTGACGCCTTGCTGAGTGAGGCCTCTGCTGCCTGATGGTTCCTGGTCTGCACAGCGTGGTGGCAGCAGCCGCACGGACGAAGACCTGGCTGTGGATGTCCATTTCCATGGCTGCTGTGGCGCTGCCGAGGCCAGGTGTCCTCCAGCTGGGGTCTCAGCATTTGAACGGGAAGAAAGGACAGGAGGCACCTGAGAATATCCAGGAGCCTCACAGACCCCCGCGCGCAGGAAGATGTGGTCATGCAGTTTGTGCTCTGGGCTGTGCCACAAATTTAAAAAGCACAGATCTGTGTTCACCCAAGGAAATCTGGGTGGTGGCTTGTGTCCTTCACACACCTGTGATGTGGTCGTCGTGTGCCAGGGTGAAAGAACAAGATTAATGCTAAATCCAAGGAGGAAACAGCCTCGGGTTCCGAGGACCTCAGGATCTGAGCATCCTCCCAGACGTCCAAAGATTGTCGTGCAGTCAGCGCTGGGCCTTCAGGAACTCCGAGGAGAGGAAAGCAGCCTTCCCACTCCAAACATAGAAAATGCTTGGTCTGCAAAGAAGCTGTAATATTTCATAACGTAACACAGAGTTACCCATGAAATAGCCGTATGGATTTGGAAAATAAAGCAATGAAAAATTTCCCTGTCAAGTAACAGGGGAAATACTGTTTAGATGCAACACACCAGCTATGCTGCAAGTGTAAAAATTATCCCTAAATGAGCATCACTATTCTGGCATATGAACACTCACAAATAAAGCTTGCCGTTCTGGAAGATGGCAGTCCAGCACACAGACAGTGACACCATCAGTGTGGAGGAGCAGAGAGTGTCTTGTTATTGGGCATTTGCTAAAGAGCTTGCCTTTGTTGGTTGTTCAGTGTGTGGTTAAACCTCACAGCACAATCTCAGTAATGTGTCCACTTTCAAACATTTATCAAGGCAACAAAAATCAATTTTCTTTTCTCAAAAGTTATGTTAGTTGTGTATTTCAAATGTGCAGAATATATATTTAGGTTAATTATTGGTATAGTATCAACTAATTATAATTTTCCAGTCATCTCCTTATTTACTACTTTGCTTTAAGTTAAAAATCTGTTTTAAAAATCTTTAAATCAATCAATCTATCTATCTATCTATCTATCTATCATCTATCTGTGTCTTTGTAATACTGGGATTGAACACAGAGCCTGCATTGAACAATACCACACAGCCCTGTTGATTTATTTTTTAAAAGTTTTGTTTTGAGATGGTTCTCACTAAGTTACCCAGTCTGGCCCTGAACTTGTGACCCTCCTGCCTTGCCACTGGGTTGCAGGCAAGCACACCGGTCCCTGTCCCTTCTAATTTGTGGGTGCAGGGATTTTGTCTCAGTGGCAAGGAAAGTGACTCAGACATCTTGTGAGGAAAAATTTCCAACATGTTTAAATTTATTTGACCTGACTTGTAACATCAGTGTTGAAATCTACCATGTAAGGAGACACAAAAGGTCATTTCTTACCCACTTTTCCCCAGCAAATGGGGTAAGTGAGGGTAAGATCTCTTGCAAACACCTGGGCATTCTAAGTCCTCCAACTGCCGATAGAGGCCTCTGTAAAGAAGCTGGTTTACCCAGAAACCATGTCTCTCTTGGTGCTAGGGTATTAGAGTTTCTGACAGTCCCCTGGGAGCCCACAAGAACCACTCCTGCTCCTTTCCCATGGGGTCATTTAAGTTGATAAACAGATAAAATTTAGACCTGTCCTGGGGTTGCATGCTGTAATACCAGCACTCAGGAAGCTGAGGCAAGAGAACCTTGAGTTTGAGGTTAGGCTATATAGTGAGACTTGGCTCAAAACCGACAGACAGACAGACAGTTTGAGCAAAGTAATAAAAGTAATAATAAAAATAAGATTGCAGCAATATTTTGAGTTGACAAATCCACCTGATTAAAAACCAAAAATGTTATTTTTAAAATCAAATATATTTTCTAATCATTGTGATCTTATGTGACAATTTCAAATAAGTTCTTTTTAATCAAGTCTCAGGCTTTTAGACAATGTATAACTAGCTGTTTTGATATTTTTAGTAATGATTTTTTTCATGCAAATGTTGAAATGGCCCAGCACAACTGCAGTTTACTCATGGAGATGCTGCCAGGCCTTTTTTCACCTTAGTGAACACAAAAGGAGCAGCTCAAGTCTTCATTTCTGTTAGAACCTTTAGGCTTCTTAATAGTTTAGTCTAAGAAAAGAGAGAAACTAAATCTTAGGTACTAAACATGTGGGATGAAAAAGTCAGGACTCTCCCAATGAAAGACAGTAAAACCAAACAAAATAAATCCCAGAATTCCAAACCTCTTAAAGCAAAGAAGGGAATTTACAGCTGGGACCTGGAAAGCCCTGGGGGACGGACGGCTGTCAGAGACCGCCCAGATCTGGCCCAGGCCTGACAGATGGTCTGTGAGCTACAGATGATTTTTATACTTTTCTTAAATGGTTGACAAAAATAATCCAAAGAAGAATCACATTTCAGAGCATTTAAAATCATCTAAACTTCAAATCTCAGGGTCACAAACTAAGCTGCCTTGGCTCATAGCTATGGGCATGGATTTTGTGTGGTCACTGACTCTTTGAAGGTAAAGACAGCTCTATGGTCACAGGAGGGCAATTGGCCACCGGCAGTGAGACACTGGCGAGCTGCCCTTTGTACAGGAACTCGGAGACCTGTTCCTGGTGTCCAACGGTGCCAGCACCCAGAGCATGGAAAGGTGACATCCTGCAGTCTCCTGCCATGGCCGAGGCTGCTGTGGGAGGAGCAAACCTCCACAGGAGCTTCAGGTCTGCCACGAGGAAGAGACAGGAGGAGCAGATGCCTCTGTGGGTGGAAGGGGGAAACCCTCGTGGACCCTTGTGACTTTGCTTCCGGGATCTGGTTTCTAGGTCACACTCAGTGTAGCCACGTTGATACCTACAAGTGACCAGTTGTGCTCAGACTTCCAGGGTGACCACACTGCAGCTGGTGTGTCAGTCCCCTGCCCAACCACACAGGCCAAGCTAGGGGGCAGCCAAGGCATTATATGTGGGCATTGGGACCAGAAGACAGAGGGTTGGACCCAAGATCTTGAATTACCGGCTCAGCCTTGCAGAACTCTCTCTTGTTGGAGAAGGAAAAGGTAGAGGTGAGACAGGAAGATGTCCTGTGGCTGATCGAGCTGCATCAGGTCTACATGAAGTTGCCCTCAGTTCTGTAAGATTTAGCTTGTCCTTGGACCACATTTTAACTCCTCTCTTGCTCACATTTAAACCAGAAGTTCATTGCACTTTCTACCATGGATATATGTCTTATATTCTAAACTGAAAGTTAATCAAGAAGTAACACAACTTACCAAAGTAGCAGCAATTGCAACAATAAAAATTAATTAGCAATAACTCAGCTTTGTAAAGCCAAAGAAATCTGAGATGAAGCCAGGCATGTATTGGCTTATAAATATGAGGCACACTGTCTTCATTTACAGTGCCAAGTGACCCTCACCATGAGCCTAGGCATGGCCTTCCCCTTCCTGGTGTGGTGAGTGATGGGTGTTCCCAGACCCTCGCTCTGCAGGACCCCTTCCTCCCTGCCTCTCTCCCTCCCTCCCTCCATCCTTCCC